>JALPQI010021881.1:0-17855 GCA_025490895.1 Thaumatotibia leucotreta
GCTCGGGATGCTCATATAATAAATTAGAATACTTGGTAGGTATTTTAAGACGTTGTATTTTCTTTACTGATAGGAACAATAAGTAGGTAGAAAAAAACCCTGCCAAACTAGATGATCAGCAATAATAGGTTTAGAACTGAATTTGAATAAATGTTCAATGTAGCACTGTCAGTCAATGTTACGATCAATGGTCTGCTGGCTGAACTATTTTCATACTCATTCGACATCAAATCATGTCAAATTATAAAGCAAATATCCCTTTGCCAACCTTTGGTTATCATTTGAAATAAAAAAACAGTTGATAATTCCATTAAAACATCGAACAGATCTGTTGTGCTTCTAAAAAGTGTGATAATGTTATCGACAACTTACCCGCTCTGTAAGCCCGTATTCTACAAATCTGACTAAGCAAATACTCACATTATATAGGTACATATGTGCGAAAGACCTCCAGCGAGCACACATTAAACACTCGCTTATCTCCCAAGGGACCATAATATATCCTTCAACACAAACTTCCTGGCAAAAAATATGGCGTTCACGTTTTTTGCAAGATTATCAATCCATTTGCTACGATAGGACTGTTTGTTTTTACATTTCTAATGTCGTCTCGTATCCGGTTGCGATCTAAGTGTGATAAAGTTTTTTGTTTCTTGGTTATCGGTTGGGTATTTTCGTAGGTCGTAGGTACCTGCTCGCGTGGTTTCGAGCGCTTCTTAGAAACACGATAGAAGAGGGCACGTGCAGGAAGAGTTGAGTATAAATATCGTGTAAAATCTCAAATTTACGAAGTATGTGGATTTATTTTTATCATATTTACGTGAGGCTTGTATTAAATAAAATCTTCAGCGAACAACGGGTTGTTCAAATAATACACGTCGGGTTGCGGTCGAATATCGAGAAATCGTTGCTAAATAAATTACGCGAATATTACATTTCATATGAAAAATATCTTATTATAGACGGTCTTAACAGGATTTCACGTCGAAAAATGTTCGTTCGTCAGCCCACAAACAAGCGAATGCTCGCTCAGAACACTAAGTGAAAACGCGGCTTAATGTTAGTATGACCAAAGCTGGTCTTCTTATCTCACTACAAATCTCTTCTATGGACAAACAACCGGCGCCATAGACAAGTAGCCATTAAGAAAGCTTATCTCCTGCAAAAATTTACGTTTGCAATGGAAATTGGTCACCTAAGTGAGTTTACGGTGGTATTTTAATGAAAATGCAGTTCCAACAATTTTAAATGTTTCACAAGATAAAACGCAACACGATGGCATTTTTTCTGGACATGACTAATTAACAGGAAGTAATATAAATAGTGATCCTTTCAGACCCCTACAGGGATCACTATTTTCTATCTAATGTGCCCATGAGGAAAGGGAAAACATAACAGCGGATTTCTGTCGACATTACAAGTGAAAAATTTCGTTTCAAGTTTGCCGGATTATACCAATTTTAAGCGAAAATTACTTGTTTTTAAACTTCTTTGACCGTTACGCAATGATAAACGTATTTTAAGGGAATCGATTTTGTTACTCTGTTGTCATAGTTTTGTCACCCTTAATTGACAGACATCAAATGGACAAAAAAACTTAAAAGTGCTTTTTTCGCAAATTCGTATTATCATACATTACGAGTACAACAAAGAATATTTTCCATACAAGTGAACATTTTATATGTCTTCCTGTAGCTTAATACCGTTACCGTTGTTACCTTAGCGTTGTAGCTTAATATAACGATGGTTAAGCAAGTTATTTCACAAGATATTCGCAGACAAAATTCGTAAAATAAATGCGTATTTCAGATAACACTGATAAAATCTAATATCCAAGCCAAGAAACCATGAAAGATCATTGAGATATCTTTCCGCGTCTCCGCCGCACTTCCATACAAAACCTGCGATAAGCGGCCATTATTGCCGTTATGTATGTAGTGATTTTTATGAAAATACGCCTCTTAGGGCGGTTTTATGAAACTTTGGTGGCGGCATATATTATATTATGCGATATTCATATTAGATACCTCCGTATTACATTTAGGTGCTTTTTGTAGGTGAGTATGGTGTCGCCTGGGTTTGCTTATATATTTATAATTTCGATGTAGGTTCCTCATGGCTTATAGTTTTTTCATGACCGGTTTGGGGGTAAGATAGCCGGTGTAATTATTGGCATAGATGCAATCCATCTAAGTCCTCAGGGTAGGCAGCGCATAGGCGATTTTTTAGTCACTAGGTCCATGGGCCTCATTTCCCGCTTTCCATCAGGTGGGCTGAAAGCTCAGTGGTCTACCTTCGCCAAATAAAGAAAGACAAATCTAGTAACGAGTTCGTTTGCGTAAAATTTTATTAACACTGTCCCTAGGATTTGCGCAATTTTCTAGGACATACTACGAGTATACCAGTTTTTCACGGGAATCGTTTAGGTTTGACTGACCGACAGAGTTACTTTCGAGTTTAAAATAGTACGGTTCGGCGTGCTGGAATCAGTTTTGACCTAGATTTTGGGTTTGCGAATCGGTGGCAATCAGACATAGGTCCACCCTCACAGATAACCCATGCGATAATAAAACGATACTAATATTGTTAGGCGATAATTTCTATTCATAAATATGGAAGCTACATACATAATATATTATCTCGTAAATAAACTTTTATAGTGTTTTATTTTAGATTGCCGTGTGGTGACGGCAGTAAAAATACATTTGTCACCACCCCAATTGCGGGTGTCGTAAGAGTCGACTAAGGGATTAAAGTGTCACTGACCATTCTACAAGATTGATGATGGGCAGCAGCGTCATCATAGTGGACACATTACTGCGATCGCCAATCCGCCTGCCCAGCGTGGCGATTATGGGCATTTGCCTCGTAGGAGAGGCTTACGTCCAGCAGTGGACTATCATAGGCTGATGATGATTATGATGATGATTTTAGAATAAGTCAGACAGGGTACAGGTAGTGTTCTGAGAAACGTCTAGCTAAAAAATGTTTTTATCACGCTGTAATAATAATCACCAAATTAAAAACTTTAAAAAACCGACTTCAACCGGTTTCTCCAAGATTCCCGATTTGTTTCCATCATTGGTTTCCTCAAATCCTACTTTCTGAATGCAAATTCTTGTAAACGAATGAAAATTACCAAAAGCGCCATACATGTACCTATAACAATTGAAGAGATCCCTCGATTTCTCCAAGATCCCATCATCAGACCGCAACTTGGTGCCAACGGGACCACCTCGGGATTACGAGTATACAGGTTCGATCACAAAAATAAATTTTGAAATCGGTTCACTATTCTCGGAGATATCGCGTAACATACATACAACAACAAAAAAAACCTCCTCTTTTTTTGAAGTCGGTTAAAAACATTTTTTCAGTTAAGGCGGTTCTTAATTCGACTGCATGTTTTTTTTATATTTGTTACAACAGAATTTCCGACTGGGTGAACTGATTTTGATGATTCTTTTTTTATTTGAAAGCTGATGCCTTACCGATTGGTCCCATTTTAATTTGGCCCAGTTCTGACAATGGCATCCATGAGAAAACGATATAATTCTTAAATTTGCATTAATTATATCTTTTCGAGGCCCTCTTGCATAAGCCACGGGTACTAATGAGAGAAAATAGATTATCCGAAATGATAGCATATTAGGTAGAAACTTTGGTACAGTACGGACATACATTCCTACATTATATTACAGGCATGTTTGTAATATATGTTGGTGTGAGTTCACCCTTTCCTCGACGGCTGGCATCCCTTTGTTCTTTGCTCGCCAAAATTTATGTATTTCTTACTCTGTTGCCTCTGGAAATGGTTCTAGTAGCTTTTCTTTGATTTCTGATGACAAATACGTAGGACAAATACGTTTATCGGCTTTTTATTACAATGTTATTTTCGTAAACTTTGTATTGCTTGCATAAATCATTTTTATTAATACCTTTCTACATACTTTTCTCTGTTTAAAATTTTGTGGATGTAACATTATAAGTACCCAAGTAATATTCTGATTGAAACATATGTAGAATGAAATTTGTAATTTTAGATACCTGTTCTAGTTTAATTTAATTATTAATGACATGCTATGTAGGTAGTATAAATATATTATTACTGTTTTTTATTCTAATAAAGTTGAAAGTGGCCCTTTTTGTTGTCAAATTATAACGCTCTACTCCGTGCAAATTATGCAGTCTGTAATATAATAGCGAAGTTTATTGGTAGGTATATGTACGAGTACAGTTAATTTCAAAAAATATTAGGTGATTGAACGAAAGAAGTGGTTTGCATTTGCCCTTCAGAGAATGAACATAAAGTTAAACAAATGAACATGTGCGACTAATGTTATTGAGTGAGACATGTGTCCACTTGAAAAATTGTAATTAATGTCAAACGACCATTTTTTGCGATTTGACTCCTGATATCTATATTGCTTGGAATGAAGAGCTGACTTGAATATGTAGAGACGGTCATGCATTTTACATAATTTACAGAAATTTTAATTTTCTATCGAGAGATGTTAATGAAACAAAGAATAAATGAAATAAAATAATTAGTCAAACAAATATGAGACAATATTCTACAAACGGATCTTAATCGCGTAAACTTACGTTTAATTATATCCTGACGTTTCGGGCATGACGTTACACCCGTGGTCGCAGGCAGAATGGCGAGAACGCCAGGAAACGTCAGGATATAATTAAACGTAAGTTTACGCGATTAAGACCCGTTTATCTTTAAAATATGAGCGATAATCGTGAAAGTTTAAATCAATATAAATTCTACAAACTTACTAAACCAATACCTATATAGAGTCATATGGGTTAGGTAAACGTGATTCTATGTTGTACAGTCAAGGGCATTAATATATATACACTTCTCCATACTGATCCCTTACAAATGTGTCTATATATTAATGCACTCGGCTGTACACACGAGCATTAATTGAATCAGGCGTTACTTTGCGGAAGTCTATATTAAAGGATGAACAATATTGCAATTATCTTCCGCGATATGTGTAGCTAATTAGTGTAACCCGCTATAATTACTTGCGTATTTTTTGCATATATACGTGTCGAGTATAGTGTTATTGGTGGTGGTTTGTTATAGTTATTTGCGTATTTATTTTTGCGGCGGGAGGGTGGGAAAATTAATTGCATGCAAAAAATACGCAAGTAATTATAGCGGGTTACACTAATTAGCTACACATTCTGTATCGCGGAAGAGCAAAGCAATATTGTTCATCCTTTCACACGAGCATACATAATTATAATATATATATAATTGTATGTACGAAGGTTACTTTGTAGCGATACAGCGGACCGATTGAAGTGATTGGTCAGGACCGGGCCGCTATAGATGGCGCGCGTAATTAAGACGGCGCACGCGCCGGCCTTAGCACGGGATCCGAGGCGGCCATTTTGGGAATAGGGTTGACAAAATTAACATTAAATTAAAGTAATTTCTCTGAAGCTTCCGGGTTTGAATACCGGCGAGGGCATTATTTGTGTATTTATTTATTACAAATATTTGTTCCTTGGTCATGGCTGTCTATGTACCTATTTAAGTAGGTATTTATTTATGTAAGTATCTATCTATTATATTTATCGTCGCCTTGTATCCACATTACATAACAAGCCTTAATTGAACTTACCGTGGCACTAGGTTGATTTGTGTAAGATGTACCAAAATATTTATTATAATTATAATTCTTGAGGGTGGGATTGGCTCTCTAATCTCTCCTTGTGGCATGATATTCTCATATTCTGCTCATATATACATCATCAGCCTATCTCAGTCCACTGCTGGACGTAGGCTTGATTCTCGGTGATATCGAGTAACATACATACAAAAAAACTGTCGAATTGAGAACGTCCATGTTTTTGAAGTCGGTTAAATAGAGAGCGACAGCCCTGGTTTTATTCCGGATGTAGCAGCGTGTAAAAACTCCAGAGTCGGGTGTCAACTCATACCTCGCCTTTAGCGCATGATCATCTATGGATCGCATTTCTGTATACCTTCTTAACCTCGTATTTGGAACACTCATTTGATAGAAAAATCACCCGTATTCAGAGCGCAAGAAAGGCAAGTTTTACATGAACTGATTGCTGTTGATTCGAGATGGACTTAGTATAGGGACGATTTGGTATGAAATTCTTTAACATGGTCAGACCTAGCTTTTGCTGCTTTGCCCTTCCGGGGTGGATTTCTCATCTGTCAATCAACTTCGTCTTTGTTTTTTACCCAACATTTTACGAGATAGGATACGAACTAAGCGATACAACTTGTTTGTAGCTGTAATTTTGTTTAATGGATTTTAATTACTTAGATACTTGTCTGTAGATAAGTAGAGACAACATTTTTAAGTTAGTGTATTAACACACTGGTGTATGACATTTAAAAAAAACTTGACACATCAATATCTGAAACATTAAATAAAAATAATCGGTTATGTAGTAAGTAGGTAGTAACATATTTAGTAATTTGACTTGGAGTTACATTATGTGCAGTAACAGCTAAGTAGGTACTTACTTTACTTGTTCTTCGTAGGAGTAAAATATGAACGCGTTAAAGAAGATTCCTTTGTGAGGCTCAATTTAAAGCTCCACCTATATCTAAAAGAAAATGTTAATGTTATAGCCAAAAATATATTGTAACCTAACACCTACTATAAGTAACAATTACTGTCGCACAAGAAAGACAGTTACATATGTACCATTGCCTATTATGGGTGACACTACTACTTACTAGTGCCATATGAAATTGTAAACGCGACATTTGTCGCATTCAGTCAAGTTGTCGGCCTGGGAGGTCTCGCCATCTCGAATATAATACGCAAACTGGTATTAAATATAAATAAAGTCGTTACATAAATCAAAAGGCAATAAAATTTTGGTAAAGAAAACATCAAAGGCTTCGTAAAGTTAGGATTACACGTCTTTTAATTGATTTAGATGGGTTTCGGTTTACAGATATGTATGATGAACTGTGCTTGGGAACAGCATTTTCGATAAATACTTGGACTTTTTGAAATCGGATAACGTATGGGAATATTGTGGTTAATTTATTAAGGGCCTGTTTCATAATCTTGGAATAAAATAATGTTTGCCAGATAATGTTGGCTGTCCTTTATTTACGTGGCGGTGGAAAAGGATAGTTTTATTTTATCCGACGGATATATTTATCCGGGTATTGTGAACAGCAATATCTACTTTGAATTGTACATTCAATGCTTTTAATCTATTTATAATACTATGTTAAAATTAAAAACTCGTCAATGTATCAATTTTTATATTAGATTTATTTTAGAAAAACACTAACTTGTATAATATGTATAAGACGGAAACTTCTACATTTTTCTTTTGGTTAATAGTATAACATTAATTAATTACTTACTAACCTTACTATTAATGGTGATGTATCATAAATAAAATAAATCTTATCATAACAAACTATTTCTAAAAATGTTGTACATTTGGATGACGTCTTCTACTTGTATATTGATAAAAATTGGCAAGCTGGTAAAGTCCATTGACTTTCTGAGATACAAAAATTTTGAGTATTGCACTAGAATATAACAAAAAAAAATTCAGTATTTATATACTGGTTTTTTATGCTTCTATTCTCTCCTTCAACTTCTCCCGTATGCATTCCACTGCTAAATAATGCATGTGCAAATTCCAGACGTGACAGACAAATATACCCGAACCTAGTGACAAAACGTAGCGTGGGAGGCAATATACAAACTGTCAAATACGAAATGGCTGCCTTACGTCTCCTGTCCCCATATGTAACTAGTAGACCCTGTGGCTACTGAGAGCGGTGTACACTATTTTCGCCACTATTTTAATAGTAATAACGGTGATTTTCATATGCACAAGCACAGAAAATAATTCAAATGATTACAGACTATTTTAAGCTTTGTATAAAAGTTTTAGTTTACTTTGGATTCAGTGCCAGCGTTGGCAACTTCAAACTAACTACGATTTGCATATCGCTATATTACTAAACCTTGAATCTTCAGTATTAAATTCATGGAAATGTCACCTTTTTTCCACTATAAATAAGGGTGTTTTTTCCATAAAGTCAGTCTGCAAGATACGAGAATGTAGGTATGGCGATATTCGCAACTGACTTTTGGCACTAAATTCAATCTTAGCAGTGTTTTACTGGTCCGATTTGCATTCGTGAGTCAGCGGACATATTGAATTTTAAGCGGCGCGTATAAAAACGTCGGGCTGTCCAAATACTTAACGAGATGCGCACGCGCACTCGAACGATTTAGAGCGGTCATTTCGGTTCGGATTTACGAAATTATCTTTGCAGTTTAAGAGTTGAAAAGGTATGATAAGATCTAACTTAGATCTTAACTAGATTATTTAGAAATTTTGAACACTTATCATCATCATCATCATCATATCAGCCGAAAGACGTCCACTGCTGAACATAGGCCTCCCCCAAAGATTGCCACAATGACCGGTCCTGCGCCACCCGCATCCAGCGGACTCCTACGACCTTCACCAGGTCATCGGTCCGGTACGTGGCCGCCACTCAAGAACCGCCCGCCCACTGTCACTTCAGTTTAGCGATTCGGAGAGCTATTTCGGTTACTTTGGTTCTGCTGCGGATGGTCTCATTTTTAATCCGATCACGCACTTACGAGTATATCGAAATAAAATGAATTTATTACTAACATTGATTTAATGTGTCTCTAGAAATATTACGACACTGAAACATCGTACAAAATCTATAGCTTATCAATGTAAAACTAGTTAGTATATGAAATATAATAAATCCTTTTGTGTACCAAGAAGAGATTGATGATGGGCGTGGCGATTATGTTCATTCATCTTCTAATACGTTCATACGGATAATAAATACGAATAACAACCCTTGTGTATTTTTTTACATCAGTCAAGAACTGGTGTGTACAAGTCAAACTTAATTCTAAAATTTAGTATTAGTTAAGAACATATCATACCCTATTTAGAACATTTATTATAATGAATGCTGTTTACTTGTGAGTGATTTACACTAAGAAATGTTTAAGTTAATCAAATGTAACTATTGATATTAATAGTGTAAAGTTTACACTATTAATATCAATAGTTACATTTTGATACACTGTAAACAATTGTTGGTGAACCAAATAAATCAAATAATAAAATAAAGTGATAGGAGAGACCTTTGTCCAGCAATAAACTGATATACCTACTTACAGGCTGATGAAGTTAAGAAGTGAAGAAAAAGTATCAACATACTTTTAGAATAGTTTTCAATTACTGGTTTTCCTTGCCTATATACATCGCGTGTTGAATGATACATTGCGTGGCACGTGACCTTAATCTTCAGAAGTCATGTTATTTATAACTCATTATCGCGTACACAACTGCTTAAAAAGGTAATATGTATGTATATATTTTATTGCATTTAAAGTATTGTTCTTCATTATAAAAATAATATATTCTTCAATCTTCAGCATCTTTGGTCTCCACAAAAGCTTTTCTAGTTTTTGCCGCTTCTGAATCGTCCGTGACCACTAATTTATTCTCAAGTTTATTTAAGCGCGTGTTTCTTTGAATAACAATCAACATGGAATAAGAACGCAAAAACAACCCTTCATCTCGTTAGTTGGTAATGGGAGAACAAAAACTGACGTGTTTTGATATTTGCTAGTTTTTGTAGATGTATATTATTATTACCTAGTAACTACCTATCTAATCTATAGATACTCGTAGAATAGTCGAATTTTAAAATAACTGATAAATAATAAGTAAAAATTTAATTGATATTGCCTTTGGTTCCAGTAACGGATTATATCGTGCATACTAATTACATCCTGACGTTTCAAACTCTTTATCGCATTCGTGGTCAACAGATCGATGTCAAATTACAATAATTTTGGTATAGTTTCCTTTTTTATAACTGTAATAGGTTTTTGAGGTTAATTTAATTAAATTATATGGTGAAACAAGTTCAAAAATGTCATGTTAAGTTCTGAGCCTCGTGACAATTACTAGACTAGTTATAATATATCTATGGGAATGTAATACATTCTGCAAACTAGTTAGCCATAAGTTGGTAATGGTAACTATCGCTTCTAGGACTTGTGGGTTAAAACTGCCACTATGTCATGTCATAAAATAAAAGTAAATGCATTTTGAAGCATCTCATTAAAAGACAAGTTTTTTGAGTCTGTTAATTGACTATTTATAAGACAGGACTAACCATTTATCAGTCCGTCAATATAGTACATTTCGATCAGCAAGGATCGGACAAAAGCTCGTCATTTTGAAAACATAACCCTGTTCCGTACAGTAGAGACTTCTTTATCTTATGATTTTTACATTTTATTCTATAAGATATTTATTTAATAACACTAACACTCAGTATCTCTTTAGGATATCCCAATTCTTTCTTACGGGTACACACCATGATTGTGAACAATAAATAATGTAGAATTTTTGCTACTGAATTTTGATTTATCGAGTGTATAAAAAAATCGTATATCACATATAAATCCTATAAAAAATAGGTTCTATACGAGTGGTGATAAATTAAAACGCGTCCAAAGGGAGTGCCTTAAATCGACACTAGTTACGAATTTCCTTTTTGCATGTGTATCCCACTACGTTTTTCAACACAATGTGCTTACCATGAGCGGCCGCCGCGTTGTTAACGCGAACATACTTACTATCCATCGAGCTTATACTCGCGAATTGGTGCGAGCGATTACAAATACATACATGAATTTAAATTGTGATCGTCAAAATATCGTACAAATATTTTTTTTGTGTTTGAACACAAAATTAATCGATATAAAAATATATAGGAAAAAATACGTAACTAACAAGATAAGAAATAATCAGAACATGGTGATATTCGTCATAGCGCTACTCAATACTAATATTTAAACACTATTGCTATCATTTTATGGTATCACATACTGATCTTTAACACAATATAGGCTAAAAACAATATAAAATATTTTGCCTAATGTATATTATGCAAATAGATCGTTTACCGAAACGTAAAACTAATAAGCAATCAATAATAGGAGTGTGTGTGTACGAAAGGGTTAAAAAAGATGGTAACAAAATAGGAAAGTGGTAACTCAAAAATTAACGTAGTACACAAGTTATCAGGAATACGAGTACATACTCATATTGTATTATTTTTACACGGAATGAATCACTCACGAAAGGAGTCCTAGGGATACAATTTGTTTAAATCTATTTAATAACGTCATTTCGACATATGTAGTTCCAAGTGAGCTATGGTTTCAGTCGGATAAGGGTCTCACCAAACCAATCGACGCGGAGTCGGCTTTCGCCGAGTGTTTTACACCACACTATTCGCATTTAGCCGATCGACCGTCTCCGCGGTTGAACACCTGCGTTAAGCAGTCTCATCCTCCTTGCGGCCGTGGAAACGCTCGATCGCCTGCGGTAGCAGTTGTAAAGCGGCGGTCGGCTCTCCCGTGCTCCGTCCTGCCGTCGAGACGTCCGACAGCACGCGTACAGCCGCCGAGTCCGACGAACAGTTAGATAGGACAGCGGGTAATCGGCAATCGTAAATCTCATTTTTGGAGACTAGTTGTTAGAAACTAGTTTGAAATTGAACAGACGTGTATGATTACGACAGTATTACTTCGTGTTGTCAGATCTATTGCAGATTTTAATGTGGGTAATAATTCAAATGAATAAATGCAAACGCATCAGTAGCTACTTCGGCCGTCATCGGCTCTTTTCGGCCGTCGTCAGCTATGTTCGGCCGTCGAAGACGCTGAACGGCTTCCGCCAGCTCTGACCGGTGCTTATCGCAGGTACTCGGCCGTGATCGGAGCCGTTCAACTCTTTCCGGCACCGTACGGCGGTATTAGGAGATTTACGAATGCGAACGTGTGCGTTAGGCTGCAAACGGGGTCGTACGAATGCGAACAGCTTTACGGCAAAACGCCGTTTTCCCGTCGAAAGACGTCGTTTCGCGTGAGCCGAGCCGATTTACAATGTCCTCGCTCTTATTGCGTTGACATAAAGCTTTTTCCGTACGCGATTAGCCGAAACGGCGTCGACTAGTTTGGTGAGACCCTTAGGGTACGTTTCATATTTACCTATATATTTAGGGACGTGCTAGTAGTAAAATTGACAAAAACATTTTTGTCTCTTTATAAATATGTTAATTAATATACCTACCTTTAAATAATGTACCTAAAATTAAAATGAAAATATTTTTTAGTTATTATTAGATCAAATAGAATACGTACATTTCACATTAACATGTAGATCCTACTTTTACAACCTTCTTACTTTTTTGTCAAAGTAGTTTGCTTGAAAACTATCGTAAATGGCCTCTATCCATTTTAAGCCTTTTATTGTTATTCTAACATTCTGGACTACATAGCCGTACATCTGCGCGTATCATCATGTCATATCAAAAACTGGTATCTCCATTTTAATACACAAATAAAAAGTAACTAAGTTTTTCCTACAAGACGACATTGTTGAAATAACATAGTGTCTGACTATTTTAATGCCTGCTATATTGAATTACGATTTGCATAAAATTGCAACTCGTTTAGATCTCATTGCTGAATACATTTCGTGTATTGAGACATCAGTTACAAGCTTTTTTCATGTCTAGCCGTCTGTCCGCAGTGCCAAATATAGTAACCCGTTTTCAGTAGATATGTACAATTATTAGACTACTTAAGTGCCAATATTAATTACACTTGTATGCGTCAAATAGAGGTAGCATTATTTATGAATGCCTTTTGTTCTGATGTCACTGGACGTGAGCTCTTGTCTATCGGATGATAAATTTTAATGAATAGATTCTTATACAATATAATAACTTTTGTGCATATCCAATAACATTACATTGTATATTTTTTTGTTTGTTTTTTTTTGTAGAAAATAGACGATGTGTTATGAATTAGAGGCATGCAATGATAATTTTAAAACATATAAAACCCATAACCTACAAAGACCATTAATTGGCAAAGCGTAATAAATTAAATACTTTATGATATCATGAACACAATCAATCTACACATGCGGTAAAGGAAATTGATGTGTGTATTTTGTTGTACCTTGTCATAATGACAACCAAGATAAAATCTGTTTGGGATTCAGTTAATACGTTACAAATATTTTAAGCCAATGAAAATACTACACGATTACAGACAGTAATAATGTAAATGACCATATTAATTTATTGATTTAATACCTATTTGAGTCAATGATTAATTATTTAGTCTTAGAACAAAGCGACGAAATGATACATTATAGTTTGGCAAATTAATTTATCAATAGAATAATAACAATAAAAAAATTGGCGTGAAGTGTTTACCGCCGGTAGATAATGTTATTTTCGTGGCGGTTTTTAGTCTGGGTAGCCAGACTATAATGTATAATTTCGTCACTTGTTTCTGGGACAAAATAAGTAACTAACTATTAGGTACCCATAAAAAAACCAGCACGGTGCATGTGACACTTCATAATAATGTCCATAACGATGTTCATTTGTCATAAGGAAGGTAAATAAATAAATAAACAAATAAACATCTTGGGACATCTTACACAAATGGCGAAGGTGAAACTATTTGTTCACATTAAGTAGTAATCGTTTACGATTATTGCGCGACCGTAACATGTAGAGATAGGTAGGTGATCTACACTGAATACATGTCTGTGGTAGAAAGTCCATTAATAAAGTAAATAAAACATTTATTGAAGAATGGCGCCTGCCCGAAAGAAACAATAACAGGATTAATCCTTCCAGCCAACTTCGCTACTTTATATTCTTTCCGCGTGAAGAGGTGTGTAGGTAAACGACCGCATACAATTTATCGCCTAGATACAATACATCTGTCTTGTTCTATTTACACCTGGTATGACGGGACATAGTTCAAGTATATTATTATTCTTTGGAAATCGAACAGAGACCAAACAAATGAACGATTCGAGGATAATCTTTCGCACAGACGAAACTAGTCTTACATTAGGGTTTCTCAAACGGTTTTATTACACGCCCGTTTCTATGAATAAAAATTAAGAAACAATAGGTAAATAAATCGATGAATGCTAAACACTATATCCACATTTCTAAGGTCAAGGTCGCCATCATTATGTTTAATTTAATATTTCTTAAATACTTTGACTTTAGTTAAGTAATTAAAATTTAAATTAAAAAACATGGTGAGACGAGGGGACAAGATAATTACTGTCGGTAAAAAAGGAAAACGATACACGACACGTATGCAAATATTACCTAGAGCATTTCATTGCGTGTAGAGAACCTTGCAGGCATTGGATATTTAAATTTTCTCTATCATTTTACTGTCATCACTTGTCGAATGGTATAAACCTAATTGTAAAAACCAAGACAAATACAGGCTAAGCGAAATTTCAATGGCAGTGGGCGGGGCACATTGCGCGTAGAACCGATGGCCGTTGGGGCGGGAAGGTTCTTGAGTGGCGGCCACGTACCGGAAGACGTAGCGTGGGTAGGCCCCCACAAGGTGGACCGATGACCTGGTGAAGGTCGCGGGAGTCCGCTGGATGCGGGTGGCGCAGGACCGGTCATTGTGGCAATCTTTGGGGGAGGCCTATGTTCAGCAGTGGACGTCTTTCGGCTGATGTGATGATGATGATGATGAAAATTTCAATTCTAAGCTTTCTCGTTTAGTAATTTATTAATATTTTATATCAGGATACACGTTATTTATTACTCTTATATCATTATAACAGACCGCTTCATAAAAACCATAGCAAAAAACGTCCAATCAAAATAATTTATTTGCTTTCTGCAATTAACAAGGCCAGTCAGAGGTCGCTCTGAGGCTGTTCTAACTATTACAAAGACATGATTCAACGGAATGATTTACGATGCTGAATCTCGTTTAGCAAGGAGCATATTCTGCGACGGTACATTTTATATCAATTTCATAAATTGAATTCTATGTCTATTTCTTTCTTAATATTGAAATAAAATTAGTACATTAAAACCATCTAAATATGGCCTACTTAGTACTTGAACGAATATGATACACAGATTTTGTCTATACAAGTTATTTTTATTTTTAAAGTGATTTTGCCTTAATATTGCATCAATAATATCATGTATAATAATTACACCTAATGGAAGATATGAGGGTTGGATAAAATATTAAAATAAAGGGTTGGCTTATAGATGCTAGTTTTTGGAAGTTTTGGATAGTTGATTTCAGATAAAACCATTTAATGATTCTGAATTCATTTAATAATAATATAATGGAGATAGCTTAATCGGGGTTCTCTAAATTATGGTCGCAAATTAAAAATCTGCTTTTTAAAAAAATCTTAATTTTTCATGTAGCATTGAAAAAAGTACAATGTACATTGTACCTAGTTAATTATGTAGGTGCCCATATATACTTATGCTTTACTTATTTACGAACTACATATCTCAATTATTCGCCAAGTTCCTGATAATCATCATTCATTCGGAATTCAGATTATTTTATTATTACCTACTGTACGCAAGACCCTTCAATCTCGTACGTTTTTATGCGATTGAATCAAGAAACTCATTACGATCTCATTCTTATTTCAGATTAAATATTTCTGCGTACTATAGTAGCTATTGAATCCAATTACGTATTGATAAACGCGTTAATGTTCATTTAAATTGATATTTCATTGAGTCAAGTAAGGACTATCCTTTTATTTTGATCGTAAACAAACATTAACAATAAAACAAAGTTTTATTACTTTATTAAAAAGATGGAATGAGTTTTGATTAAAACGCAATATTGGATTAACTTTTATGGTGGTAAATAAAAGTAGAAATTTTAATTATTATTACAACACGTTAATAATGGTCGCTTTTATTGGAAAATAAATTGAAATCAAACTGTCGATAAGTACATTCAACCAATTGGAGTAAACCATTCAAACATTAGAAATCGGATTGTAAGAAATCACTTCACATACTTAGGTAGGTACTTTGATAAGTTTGTAGAGAGTGGTGTGATAGTAATGGAACACAAGTACAATTGGTTGAGTGTAAATATGTTTCAGACGTATGAAACAGAGCAACAACTGTCGTCAAAATAAATAGCACTATCCATTCTTAAACGGGTTTATTTTATCTTATAATATTAACAATGCAATGGTAGACGCATTATTGATTAAAGGTAGGTACCATCATCATCATCATCTCAGCCATAAGACGTTCACTGCTGAATATAGGCCTCCCCTCTGGATCTCTACATGTACCGGTTAGATGCGACCTGCATCCAGCGTGTCCCGGCGACCTTCATAAGGTCGTCTGTCCATCTTGTGGGTGGACGTCCTACGCTGCGTTTGCCTACCTGTGGTCTCCACTCCAGCACTTGTAGGTACCATACACGGACACACACGGAATACTAATACATATATTGCGTTTGTCACCCTACCTATGCATATAGAAACTAGCAAAAATGTCTTGGAAACTGTCACATAATGAGAGTAAAAGCCGTATAGAACACATGGTCTTAGGATACTTTTAAGATCAAATTTTGCCAGTTGGGTGTACCTACTGACTACAATTGTTGTCATCTAAAAACCGTACATACTTCGATCTTATTCTTACTTTCAACCATAATTTGGACCCTCAAGTTCAGGAATGTTCCCAAACCGACGAAAGGCGATAAAGCATGTGTCCCACCACGTGCGTCCGGCGATGTGTCTCTCATCGCAGCCATAACGATGCCTCGGCGCAAAACGGCGTATCTGCAGATGCTGAACGACACATATATCTTTATTGGCAAGGCAATGTGCTATGCAAGGGACGTATCTGCCATTGCTGTTTCCGCTGGTTTTGAAGAGTTACAAAATGCTTGGTGTATGCGTGAGGTGAGTTTTCGATGAACAGAATTCGATGGAGCAAACTCCAATAAGCGAGTTAATATTATTATTTATTAGCCAGAAAACCATAATATTTAGTAGGAATCTTACATACCTAACTGATAACAACCTATTGTGCTGCTATTCGTACCGATAACACACATTAATCTACGGGATATAATCCAGTGGCCTATTTCACCATAATTACAAGTCTGACAATTGTAAAATAATATCACTGTTACTGACATGACAGGCTACGGTCACCGCATACTATCGGACGGTCCATGTGCTTGTTTTGTGACAATTGTAATTTAGCTTCGCAAAAAAGTAGTTATTTACTGCTGATTTATTAGAGTTCCTGCACTACATTTTATGTTGGTGACAAACAACCGCACGGCCCTTCCGATGGTAAACGCTAACTGTACCCTATAGAGGCCCCATTGGAGAAACAGTAAATTTACAATTGTAGCACTTGTCAATGTGTTGAAATTGGGGGCAGAAGTACGTAGCCGAGATAGTAACAGTTACCCAAAGTACGTAGCCGAGATGTTAGTAATAGTTAGATACCAACTTCTAATAAATCAACAGAAACAGCGGCCCTCACGCTAACTTCGAATTTCGCAAAATCGAGGATTTGTCTCTGTCGCTCTAATTACTCCGTCGTTGGGGCGACAGAGACAAATCAGTTCACGATAGTAGGCCTGGCTGCATAGACCCGGAACAGACTTCTAGATTCGTATCGAACACAGAGGTCAGAAGTGTCAGAAATATGGGCATAAATAATTAATGCTATCTTATTCAATCAAGTTACAAGCAGCGTAAGCTAAAAGAAGATAGTTATACATTTGACTTCGGTCAACAGTTGGAATAGACAGAGCGTGTTAAAATTAAATTCCTTAGTGATAGCGATACGAGGGTATCAGTAGTCATTTTAAACAGAGTTCGTGGAATCGCGTCCTGAGATTTATTTAGTCAATAAAGATATCCTATCC
>JALPQI010021882.1:0-21480 GCA_025490895.1 Thaumatotibia leucotreta
AAAAATAAGTAACTGTAAATAACTCTGTTACAAAATAGTATAGCGTATGAGTCAAGTTCGTTTGTACTTCTTTGTAGTTTAGCAGAACTGTGACCCTTTGTCATAAATAATGCTCGCGATACTAAATAATACTTACGTGCTGAAAATTATTAATATTTTGTGAAGAAATATGTTTTTGTTGCACTATTTTGGTTTACTGATTTTGCCCATAGAACTACTTACTAATAGAAGACTACTTAAATAGATCTAAGACGCATATTTAAAAAAATACTGTCAGGACTAATAAAAAAAAGGCTCTAGTCCCACCGCGCGCGAGCAAGCTATGAGCTATCGGCTATAAAAGCGAACAAAATATAAGCGCTACCGTAAAAATAAAATAGAAAAGGCGATGTAAGTTAAACGCTCAGCTATGTGCTAAAAATGTCAGTGTCTTTTTTATTTACACCGGCGGTTATCTTTTGGTCGTTTCTGTAGCCAATAGCTCAAGGGGGATTTAAACCACACGAGCGAATGCTCGTTCTCACTCTACGAAATCAACGATTTTCGAAGAATCATGTTTTGTGTAAGGAACGAATTTCGTTGAGTGGGGATAGAATGAAATTCGCTCGTTTGTGAAGCAATGGATTCCACAATACAAATGGAATCCTGCGCATAACGAGGGTTAAGCGAAATTAATTTTGATACCGTGTGACACATGCTGTTTTTTACATCACCAGGAAGATGTCCAAAAATATTTATTTATTTAAAAACCGATTCTTTAGTTTTTATTCGATTTCAGTCCTAGAACAGAAGTGACAATTTGTTCCCTCCTAGCAGGAAAAAAATTGTCATCTAAAATAAAGGAACTGGCGAATTTCATTATAAGCGTTTATTCGATACGAAAATCAATCTTTTGACTATCACGCTCGAACTGATGTATTGGAGCGGGCTTGATGAGCTCGTAGCCTCGTCCTGCCCGTATTCTAAGTTTGAGCTATTGAAATTTAAACCTTATTAGTTTGAAAATATAGTCGCTTTTATTTTGTTCAAAACAATCGAATATGTTCTTTATAAATCACATTGGGCAGGACGAGGGTAGGTATCGAGTAAATACTAACGTAAATGTTACTAACCAACTCATGGTAAGCACACTCATCTCTTTTAATTGTGTTAAAATAATGGAATCACAGCATTTTGAATTTGATTTGGCTACCAAGAATATAATTAATGACTCGAATTTGAAAATCATTTGAATTTGAATGTCATTTTGTTTCACATGGGGAGCGAAATAATATTTCTCTATGCTTTTTTAAATATTGAAAACCTTAGAATTCTTACATTATACGGTGGATCTATGTCCTGTAATAGTAATCTTTATTAATGTACACTTTACTTATAAGTATGTACTTAAATCCTATTTAAATTATCAACTTTATTGATCACTCAACGTTAGATCATGAAATTCCTAGGCATATTTTGAAACGCCGCTATTTCATGGTACATTATGACTAATAAATACCTAGTTGGCAACCGGTAGGTATATCTACCTACCTAGGTAATTACCCACGGCAGCAATCGATTATAGAGAACAACGCCTTTTAAAGGTATAATTATGGCGTTCGAATACTACAAGTGCAAATCGAAAAACAAAACAGAAATAAGAATGATAAAATGTTTCGGCAGTTCTGATAAAATACTTTATTCGCAAGTTCGCTGAATCGCTACATACCTACCGCGGTAAGTAACGAATTTTGTAGAAGAATTCAATAATAATAAAATACAAGCATTTTGGAATTTGGCTTCCTACATTGTAATGCCAATCCAATACGAACAATGTCCCATTTGCTCCCTGGGTAGAACAAAATGAGATTTGACTGACCAAATCTCATATTGTTTTACCCAGGGAGCAAATGGGACATTTTTTATGACATTTAAGCAAGCTGCGATTGTTCGGACCTTGAAAGGTTTTCTATTTTATTTCATTGTGTTTTATTTTCTACTCTCTTTTGGGATCTGGATATATTTAGGTATATAAAAAAAAAACTTTTCTGCGCGAGTAAAGCTAAGGCACTGGTCTCACCGCGAGCTACTAAGCTATGAACTATCGTCTATAAACAAGAACAAAAGATAGTCACTCCCGGGTCTCTTTTATTTACACGGGAGTGCGTATCTTTTGTTCGTGTTTATACCCGATAGTTCATAGCTTAGTAGCTCGCGGTGAGACCAGTGCCTAATTATGTTTATTTCTATGGCTTACCGGATTCAATGAATCATGGTCCTGTAATGGCAGTATTCATTAATATAATATAATGTACCGCAACTCCTGTTGCTACTAAGAGATGGAATGGAGAAGGAATAATGCTGTGAATACATGTCTTGTATCAAATTATGGGTTTGACGTCGCCTTATGTTTTAGTTAGAAATAATCCATTTTTTAGTTATTTATAAATCTATTTCATGGTATGGCTAATAGTCGACAACCGGTATATGACAATTTGCCTGATAAATACGTGCACGGCAGCAATCGATTATGGAAAAAACCACCTTTTTTTAAGACATAATTATGGCGTTCGGATACCACAAGTGCAGACCGGAATACAAAACAAAAATAAGAACGATAAGTGATGTTTTCTGCCCTCCGGCCGGCAAACAGCACATTGCCGGCTGCTGCGCTAAACAAAGTTGCCGCCTGCCGGCTCCGTTGAGCAGAAAAATAGTATATACACGTCGGCCGTTAAATGGGAAAGCCTCGATTCACATGTTTGTCGGCCTCGGCTTCGCCTCGGCCTACAATTGCACGTCATCTGAGACGTTTCCCACTTAAACGGCCTTGGCATGTAATCTACTATTAAGTAACATTCTATTGAGTTGTTTCGGCAGTTACGATAATAGTACATTACTACCCAGGCCGGGAAGTGACTGGGTTGCCGGGCCGAATATATGTAGACGGCAACCCGTCTCTTCATGGCCGAGGTATGTATAATGCTTTTCTCAAAACATGCAATGAAATGAAACAAAAAAATGTATCTTCTTTCTAAGAAATTATACGTCAACTACATAATTAAGTCTTTGAAACACAACAAAAGTCAAATACGACACCGACACCTCTTTTTTTTTTAAGATTGACCTGTTTGAAAGTTGCAAATTTTTACTTTGAAAAAGCGGTATTAGACGACGCGGTCGGTTGGGTCCAATTAATCGCAGGCGATGATCGGAGCCGACGGATCGTGCCGTATAATACTGCTTTTTAAATATCATTTTGAGTAGTTATTGAACATTTATTTTAAATTATATAATTTAAATATCTAATTATAACTGCAAAAATTTGCCAATCATTTTTTTTTAATACTAATATTACTTACAGATAATTATTGGCTAAAAGCCAAGATGCCAGGTCACAACCCTATGTCAAATGAAAATTAAAAAAGAGGCACTTGCCGGCCTAGGCCGGCAACGAGGTACTTCCCGGCCACTTTTTAGGCACGTAACTACAAAATTTCATTGCATGTTTGAGAAAAATATTTTATTCGCTAAGTTCGCTAATTTTATATAAAAATTAAATACAAGTACTCGTTTTTTGGAATTTGGCTCCCTACATTGTAATGCCAATCCGATACGAGTAGGTCAGTCAAATCACATTTTGTTTTACTCAGGAAGCAAATGGGACATTTTTTATGACATTTAAACAAGCTGCGATTGTTCAAACCATGAAAAGGTTTTTATTTTATTTCGATTTTATTTTCTACTCTCTTTGGAATTTTGATATATGTATATATAAGTATAAACTTTTCGGCGCGTGATAAATAATTATCTTTATTTCTATGGCTTACCGGATTCGATGAATCATGATGGTCCTGTAATGTCAGTATGACAGTATTCATTAATATATATTGTACCGTAACTCCTGGTTCTACTGAGAGATGGAATGGAGAAGGAATGTTGTTGGCCATCTAGCCCACCTGCAGATCCATTAGGACATGAGAGTGTTGCCTGATGTACCGCTTCTTTAGATGTGGTTATTCTGGAGTCATCTGGGCCAGGGGGGTCAGGTAGCTGGGAGGGAGATGTAGGAACCGGATGTTTATCCCTAAGGGTGGCAAAGGTTCCTGGTGAATGCGTAGCTACAGCCTTGGCCAAAAGTATTTAGCACCAATGTTTTACTGCGGTTTCACTAATATGTATATTTAAAATTTTTATAAAAACAATTTTAATTGTTAAATTAAGTATATTTATTGCTAAAAAATAATATTTAGTTGCCCCCCCATGTGCTCTTTTACAAGCAGTCAACTCTTTCAGACATACAAGCAACAAGTTTTTTGCACATATCGCTGCTAACCATCTGCCATTCTTTGGAAATACACCTTTTTAAGTCTTGCTTATATCGTATGATACCGGTGCGTGCAAGCCTTTGGATTGCATATTGCACAGCACGGCGTGAGCATTTCATAGTTTTTGAAATATTCACCAGCGACTGGCCTTGAGCCCACAAAAATCAGATTTTTACGCGTTCTGCTAACGTTCTCTCTTCTTTGGTATATTAAAAGGTTAATAGATGTGGTATCACGAAAAGATAAAACAATTATTCTTCAGGAATGTATGTGTTCGCAGTTAAATATTGTACGCGAACTGGAATCGATTTCAAAAACGCTAATTTAAAAATTTTTATAACCACCTTTTTTTATTGCGAACCAGCATGTCAATTTTCAAGTATAAATAACTCTTTGTCGACTTCTATATAATATACACGGTTTGATTGGCGATTCTTTATAAATTTGTATGTTTTATATTTATAGGCTGCTCAATACTTTTGGCCAAGGCTGTAGGTCACCGTTACAGAATAAAAGTCGAGCAGCTCCACTCACGTTCCCTTCTGAGATCTTGCTCTCGATCGATTTTACTATCGAGTAAGGATTATTACTAACATTAAAAGGGAAACTTTTTGGCCGGCAGTTGTTTAGTTTTGAAATATTTGGGGGCGTTATAATGTTATTTTTTAATTTCGCCAGTTGTTAATCGATTTAAACCGTCATATTTTTAACAGATTGTTACTATAATTATAATTAGACATGTTACTTAGAGTGGTCATTCCATCATGAAAAAAGGATGTACCTATGATGATGTTTTTACTCACGGTTTTTTCATAGAAATATCAAACATAGTTAATTTTTACCCCAAACCCATACATGCTATTTAACTGCCCGAAATGAAAAGAAACATAAGTATGTTATATTATGATGATGTTTTATAATTTTAGAGATAAAGCCCATTTAATATAGATTTTATGTTTGCTAAAACATTTAAACATAATATTGTTTTTGTAGTACATACAAATAACAAATGTAAACTCTGGTTTCAATGTGTGCAAGGGGTAATGATAGAGGACCGAAAGAACCTCGTTAGGTTTTACTATTCCCTATTTTTACTTCCACTTTCGAACTATATTTTTTCCCATTAGTCATAATTTGTAATAGCTACTTACGTGGTCTTGCCCAAGGGCTCCAAGGGTAGAAAATACACAAAGCAATAGTATAATTTTCATGGCAAACGAATCTAAAATAGCGACCCAACGATAACACTACACCGGGTTAAGTGCAATCTAAAATCATGCAGCTCATACGGGAATCAATTAATTTGACACGAAACCTTAATTGATATTGCAATTGAAAATTAAATTTTGTTACGGTAAAACGGAACACGTTATTTTTTTTGTAAAGGCCATAGCCGAGCTACTTGCGGCTGTTTCTTCAATTTGGCTCGGTATTTTTTTTTAATATTTTGTGTATTGGATTTTCACTCCTTGATGAACAAGTATACACCGTGTCCAACTTCGTATACAGTAACAAACCCCAAAGAAAATGCTAGTAATAAATGTAACACAAAGTATATTTGGTTAAACATTTTTTTTCTAGGACTTCCGTTTTATAGTATTCGGCATTGATTTTTACTCTTTTGTCAATAAATCGACGGCCCCTACGTAAGTTGTCGTAACTTGAAATTTGGGTTTTTCTTTTTATTTCATAAAACATTATATCTTTTAGCAATGTTTTCGTTCCACGAAGAAAAATTAAAAAAAACCTATTACAAATAGGTTTTTGACACCCGAAAACTATCGTAACTTAAAAAAGTACCGTCGTATACTGTAGTAAGTGTACTTACGATAGTTAATACGGGGTGGCCACCCGCGTTCGCGCAGCGTAAGTGCCAGTTACGATCTTATACGCGGTGGGGCAGAGGTTTTTCAAGAGCGATAATTTTTTACCAAAAACTAACAACTAGATGAAGCAAAAATGGATAAACGATACATTTTATTCGATAAAAGTAAGACACTGCATCGGAAACAAACTCAAAGTAACTGCGAGTTAAACAAAATGTAGTCTGAGATAAAATAAAAGACGGTTCAGAAATAAAAATGATTTAAAACCACTAAGCAAAGTTAGCAATCTGTTCGAGTTCACTCAGAAATCAGTTGTGAATTTATTACTATGGATGCTGACAATTTTTTAATAATACCGGTGTATACTGTAGTATGTTATCACTTACCACAACTTACTTCGGAGTTGAAGATCGGTGTTTTGTCTTAAGTTTAACATACTACTATTTACGTTGGATTTTATTAATTTTTTTGTGTTGTATGTGTACTTGAGACATTTTTCGTCGGAAAATGTTTTTAAATTTCTATTGTAAGTGATATTTAAGACGGTATGCGCGGGATCAAATACAGAGTTACTACAATTTACAATTACAATGTCGGAGTATTTCAATAATTTTTGCTCATTATACAGGTTCGCCGCTTCTTTTTGAACCAAACGATAAATAAATGCATAAGTCATTGTAATAAAACGGCATTTTTTGTGATAGTGACGACGACAAAACAATCATCATATCACTTACATTATTAAATACTGCAGCAGTTGGTGGGTTCATTTATGAGTATTTAGTCATCATTCATCAGTGAAATCATCGTCTGTTGTTCGAAGATTTGACTGCTGACTGAATGAAACCGCCAACAGCTGCAGTATCTAATCATGAAAGCGACACGACTGTTCTTTAAGAATATAATTACGTTGAAAAACGCATGATATCGATCTTATAATTATGATGTAGTTGAAGCTGAAGGCATTTTTGTTAACTGATTTTTTATTATGTCTTTGCACTGTGAGAGAAGTCATTAATCTGCCATGTCTATGATTATAATTTCAAAACTACGTTCCTAATGCTGAATGATAGACTGTTTTTGTCTACTAACTAAATGCACAAAATAGTAATAAAACGGCTAAACTCATGTATATTCGGTAAATATAAAAAGTGGATAATAAACAGATGAGCACCAAGCGGCTCGCTGAGCCCGTTGAGATAAACGGGTTGAGGGTGGTCTTGCGCCGGCACTGATGCCATGTTTGACTGCGGGTTTATGTCACCGAACACTACGTAACAGATGATAAGCACACGAAGTCACTGTGTGCACAAAACCATCATTATTAGCTCGGAGATTACCGGCTTCTATGCCGTTGGCACAGTCCAGCCCCCATTCCGATTAAAATTACTCTTAATCGCTCTGTATATCTTCCGTGGTAGGTAGCATCTTTACCGTACCAGCATCCTCGTTTTATCAAAGCGTTTAGGAAATGCAATGTGCCTGTATCGTATGCGTCCACCACAGCCGAGCTCCCTGTCCTTGACACTCCGAATGTGCTCCGAGTCTTGTAGACCCATAACGTCGTTCCTTACCGAAGTCGTACGGTATCTCATAAATAACCGAACTGCCAAGTGAATTTCCATCCTTTGGAGATCGTTAGAAGTACTCATATTGGTATGAGGACGCAAAATGGTCTTAATGCTACACCTTGGACGTAATAGGCGTCCAATTCCGTTTGTCACTCCTGTAATATGAGGCAAGAATGATGGTGCCCTCTCTACTGTGTGGTGATGTCGAAACGTCTCTAAGCTCCTTGTACGCTGATTTTGTCTCCAACCATATCTGTTCCCCTCCAAGCTCTCCAACGTCTCGTCTCGTCTGACGTGTTGTAACATTTGTAATAGTTTAGATGACAGGAGGTAGTAAATAGGAGATGCCTGTATCCAGCCGTGGACCGAAATAGGCGAATGATGTGATGAGAATAAAAGATATAAACTCGTTTCGCATGTATTGTGAATCACAGAACCGCGAGGACAGGTTTGCGAGATAATGGTATAATCCAGTTAGCAGGTAGCTTTTCTATAGACTTTTTGTGACAGACGATCATTCTGACCTAGCATTAATAACCCGTCAAGAAAACGAAGTGTCCCATCCACCTCTCTCTTAAATGTGAACTTTATTCTGGGATGCATCTCATTAAGATCGGTTAGTAACACATCAACAACTCTATCAGGAATTACAGCAAAAACGTCATCCACATTTTGTAACCAGCATCTCGGCCTTTTCGGACAACTCTTGAATGCCCTCTGCTTAAATTATTCCATGAAAATGTTGATCAGTACCACTCTTTGACAGAGAACTCTTTACTTCAATCTGCAAATAATACTCCCCTTGCCAAACGGAATAGCAACTATTCAGGAAACGTTCGATGAATTTCATGTGCACAGCCGTTACTAGCTACATCTTTAATTATTTTTATAGTTTCCAATACTCGCAAACAATGAAGCTACATCAAACTCAACTACATAGTCTCGTCTTCATTCAACAGGACATTTTCCAAAAACTGTACAAAAACACTTTACCTGATCTATTTTTCATAATAAAACATACAAAAAAACTATTCACCTGCTTAATTTTCTCAAAATATTCCATCAGGGTTCCATAAAAATACTATTAAATTGTTTGTTAAATGGCATAATATAGTAACTAACAAAAAGTTTTTATAATGTGTCCGCAAAATAATGTTGTAAATAACAGATACGACAAAACTTACACGCATAATTCCAACGTATCTTGTAGTATGTATTACTTACGATCAATGACCATTTATGACCACCGGCGTAAAGTGAAGTAAGTAATACATACCACAATTTTTAGATTCTCTTCTCCGTCACATACTGTCGTAAGTGCAATTCCGGCAAAACTATGAAATATATCAGAGAAGTAATTATATCACTATAAAGATAGTATCTTTCTTATTGATTATGCCAATTTTCAAAACAATCCATTGAATTATGTGACTACCGTACACATTTCAATCTTTAAAGTGCTCTCCTGTAAACTTGCCATTTTCAACTTACGACAACTTACGTAGGGGCCGTCGAAATACTAATGGAAGCTTACCCCGCTTGCAAACTGCTCCCTAAACCATGACTGGTGGTGCATTTTGGAATCTTGGCACATTCCTTTGGTCATCAGGAATGTCCTTTACATTGGCTGCCCACAAACGGTCATTTTGAGTATTGTGGGATTGCTGCAATATGAAAAGTTTTTCGTCCGAAAAGACTAATTCATCCCCAGCGTGACAAAAGAGTATACTGTTTATCGACTCTTTATCTTTGTCGCTACAAAAAATGAAAAAGTATTTATTGTTTACAATATTATGATTACAAGTTATTTTTGTAATCTCCAAGTAAGTAAAAAATTTACTTGTAGCAGGAGATCCCGCTCTTCCTACCAAAGTTACATTCACAGTAACCAAAAGTGATTTATATACAATTGGCAAACTATATTTTAACATTATTTATTGAATTATTAAAAACGCCATAAACCTTTATTTTCTTGTAAGCGTGACACCCGAGGTCTTTCCTTAAGATGTAATGAACCGATCCCCTTAAAATCTGCAGCCAATTTACGGATCGAACTATGTTTTTTCCGGCGACCACGCTTTCTCACGATTTTTACGACACTATCCGTTCCAGCTGAACGCGGCCGTCCAGATCTCTTGCGATCTTCTAATGAGAAGGTATCCTTGTATTATTTAATTTTAGTGTAAACTAAGTCACGCTTAATTCCAAAAGGTTTAAACGCCGCAAAAAATTGCACTTGGTCGGTCGCCTTTCAGAAATTTTCAAATAATAGGTACCCGGAACTGTTTCATCATGAATAAGGTACAGTCAAGGGCATTAATATATATACACTTCTCCATACTGATCCCTTACAAATGTGTCTATATATTAATGCACTCGACTGTACTGGTCTCACCGCGAGCTAAACAAAAGATAGCTTCGTAGCTCGCGGTGAGACTAGTGCCTTAAGAGCGAACGCTGGTAGATGATTTTATATATATTGTAACTTGTTAATGACAGTACCCGCTACAAATTGTAATGACATTAATATTTTTTAATTGTCTATAATTTTTGAACCAGGTCTAAAAAAAGTGTATGCGAACTTATTGAACACTGTAGTGTTACGTGTACATCGGGTATGAAATTACTCATTTTTGTCTATAATTTCAAGTCTCGAGAGACTCAAAAAGAAATATTTTATACTGATTAATATATTCTGATTTTCTTTTCGTCTTGCGACACAGAAAACCAATATTTTTGAAACATTAACAAGCATGGGATCCATGGACAAACTTTTTTTTTATGGCAAGTCGTATGCTATTGGAATCATAATGATTAAAAGTGTTATTCTGTTTGTTCAGCTTTCCTCGGTCATTATATGTTTGCAGATTTGCTATTACCACTTCTGTAAGCTGTCGCAAGGAATGTAGGGATTCTATATGAAGAGGGTAAGCAAACTCTTATATTAATAAAATTGTCCTACTGTTTAGGTTTCTTCTATGCTTAAGTTTGGAATTTAAATATTATGTATGGTATGAAGAATGAAATGATAAAAAAATAATTCCTTAAAAAAGGAAAGGCCCGACCATCTAAGTGACCTCTGTCAATTGACTGGAATTTCTAACAAATTTAGTATTTAACCCTAACACATCTGCTAGCTAAATTGACAAATTCCAGCCTATTTTGGATCAGGGAATAGAGGCACGCTAAACCAACCAGCTGTAAAGTTGGGTAGGCTTCCTCACTACATCTAGCTAAATTTTACAGTGCTTTCGAACCTAACTGCAATGCTAACAAAGGGAAAAGATGAAAAGAAGCACCAAGTATTCATCGGCTTATCATCATATTGCAGTATAACCCCAAACTAAGCCTAGCTACAGCTAATACTCAAATTCTCCAGGGTGAAAGAGTGAAAAGCAAGCACTTTTGTTATTAATAATGATAATTGATACATTCGTTCTCCCTGAATGACCAACCAAGATGAGCGTTCCTTCTGCTTTATAAGACCCAATGCACTGCTTCGCCTCGCAATGGGACCTTAAACAGTCTGTCCAAAACTCTTTGAACCAGTCTGTTGCTTCTGGACTCAACTTGACAGAATCATTGTTACTTTTATACTATAGTACACCTTTAATAGTTGACACAGTGCATCGCTTGACGCCCCCCACACTAGAAAATTAGAGAACCATAGAAAACCAAAACAAATTAAATAACAACATCCCAGAATTGAATTATATTATTAGGCTTTGTTAGAGAGTATAGATTTTAAAGTTACTTTAGAATGAAAGTTATAATTACCCTTGTTTAATGTGTGATATGTGACTAACTGCAAGAAACAGGTTAACTTACCATAATTTCCAGCTAATAAAATAATTAATTAAAACAAAGACACACTAAAATGCAACACATAATTTGGACAGTGCTTCGCCCTCCAGAGATTCCATCACTGAAAAGACAGGGTCTTTACCCTTTCGCGATCAAAACGTACGAACCAACGGAATGGAAAATCCGAGTTTTTTTATACAGAAATTTCATGACAATATATGTCGGAAGTGCATTCATAAATTTTGAATATTTGAATTTCAACATAAATAAAATCCAGTATTAAACTGAATACAACAAATTTACAACAAAGGTAAATTGTTGATATTATTATAATAAATTTATTTAATATTTTGTGAAATAAAATAATATAATAAATAAAATAAAAATGTGCATCGGATTTATCGCAATGCAATACCGTGAAAGGTGAGGTACGTCTTAACAAATGACGTTCCTATTTTTCATTAATGTCATATTATGTAATCAACAAACATTAATATTTCATAAGAAAATATTGTTTGTTTAGTTTACCAATTTCCAATAGTTTTATCTTTCAGGATTCTAAAAATACATAATCATAAAATGTATTTATTACACATCCAAGTGTCGTCAGAATGCAATTGTTATAAATTGTGAATGAATAACAAATCTACCAATACAAATGGTAAGTGATTTTACTGTTCAAACATGAACATGGAACAGTCACAAGGTGACTAGTTTAATTTTGACATTTTCACAACAGGTGTTTTCAGGTTAAATAGATTTTAATTAAAGGGCTCTACTCGAATGGTAAAGCTGTAAGGTGCAGTGGTATATAAAAACAAAACAGATTTATAGCGAATTATAGGTTAGTTTTGATATATAAAACTTTTTAATAAATTCATGTGTTAGTCGGATAGTAGAACTAGACCATAAAATGTTTCCAAATAATTGTTACATAATACTAAAACTTTAACTCTTACAGTCGTATTAATAAAAATCGCTTATTCAAAAGCTAATCTACCGTTACACTTGGACTAGCTACTACGAGAGTAATTAAGGATTAACTTTGTAATAAGAACGTTATTAATAAACATCGAGTAGCTTTTGGCGTAGCAATACCTTCCTTACACCGGGATTAACACGAATGTTATGGCAAGTTGGCAACCCCACATAATTAAAAAGTAAAAAGAGTGAACTACGGAATTAAGGTGGATTCGACCCTATCCCTGCCGCTTATCTGCTAAAAGATGGCGCTACAATTGCACAAACACCATATTTTCGTCATTTTCTGCTAAACCGAAGATCAGAGTTAACATGTTTTGAGATACGCGGAAGGAGCAAAAAATCTAATGTACAAATTGATAGCAACCTGCACAAAATACTGTTCTTCTAAATCGCAATAATGCAAAAACTAGAAAATTATGTAATTTTACCCTGTAACGCACACTACTACACCTCCCGTCAGTACCCAATGTCAGTTGTACAATCATTACTCATTAATAAACTAGATGGCTCCAGTTAAAAGAACAGCTTTTCTAAATGGTCTTAGTTCTAACTAGAGGGCGCCAATTAGGAAATTACTTTATATTGTATTGTATATTTGTGAATCAAAACTAACTGTTGGTTTGGTATTAAAATCCCTACTTTTAACTGTACAGATATAACAACAGCTGTACTAAAGAAGTTATTCCCGTACTCTTAGGATAATACCTATCCGTCGCCGTTATGTACAACTCTTTAGAGTATTATATTTTTGGTACAGCTACTTACTGGTAAATAAAATAGTTATCAAAGATAGTTACTTATGTCCCAAAACACTAGTATTTACCGCAGCGGGTCTCTATTCGCTAGGAACAATGTGGCAATATAATTACGAGTATAGATTGACCTAAGAAATGTTGTATTTTGTAGAAATATAGTGAAAACATTGTTTACATGTCAAGATGTTTATTTGAAGTGACGGTAACTATATACAAAAAAAATTAAATAGAATATGTAACTAAGACATATTTGAAATATTCAAATTTAAATAAGTAAGCACTATGGCCAGTAATACAACATTCCCCCTTAATGGCCATAATCTGAGCTCTCACAAAATAAGAACAAAATAAATAATTAAATTATTATATGCCTTAAAAGCATGTAAGGAAATAACTAATAAAAAAAAAATTACATCTAGGCCTTAACTAAACCTATTTCATACACACACTTGTAATGAGCAACTTTTCCTAAAGATTTGGTTAACACGTCAGCTAACATATCGCTAGACTTAACATATTTAAGAGAAATTGCATTATCAGATATCTTTTCTCTGATAAAATGATACTTAATATCAATGTGTTTAGTACGGCCATGATTAATCGGATTGCGAGCTAAGTTCTGTGCACTCTGACTATCACTGCAAATAGTAATACTAGGATACTGTGTCCCACCTACCTCGGAAATAAGACGACGTAGATATAGAGCCTCCTTTGCAGCATCAGTCAGGGCTACGTATTCCGCCTCGCATGAGCTTAGCACGATGGTCGGTTGCTTTTTGCAAGCCCAGGAAACTGGTCCATTAGCTAGCTTGAAGCAATATCCAGTATACGACCGACGATCCAACTTACAATTTGCAAAATCTGCATCTGTGTATCCGATCAGTGCTTCACCCGTCTTCCTGTAAACTATAGAATAGTCTATAGTACCTTTGAGGTACTGCAGTATTCGTTTAGCGGCCAACCAATGTGTGCCAGTGTACGAGTTGTTAAATTGACTTAAATAACTAACAGCAAACGCAATATCTGGTCTCGTATTAACAGCAACATACATTAATGAGCCAATCAAGTTTTGAAATGGATACATAGGATTCTTACCAGAACAATTCGAAATATCCAACTTGCTATTACACAATGGCGTTTCAACTTGTTTTGCCATCTCCATATGATACTTAATTAATAAGTATTTAATATAAGATTTTTGATTTATTTTAATATTGTCTTTATCCCGCGAGATATTAAGCGCTAAATAATATTTAAGCGCACCCAAATCTTTCAACGAAAAGTATTTTTCCAAATCACGTTTGACAATATTAAACGTCATGTCATTCTTATAGAAAACAATAATGTCATCGACGTAAACAGCCAGTATAACTAACTCGGAACCAAAAAGTTTCTTATATACACAGGGTTCAGTAGGTAATTTATTAAAACCTATTTTCATCAACGTTTCGTTGAGCTTAGTATACCAAGCTCGAGGGGCTTGTTTTAAGCCATATAGGGACCTTTGCAATAGACATACCTTATCTTCTTGACCTTTTTTCACAAAACCCTGAGGTTGAGTCATGTAAACTTCCTCTTCAAGGTCACCATTGAGAAATGCGGTGTCAACGTCTAAATGTCGCATATTTAAGTCCATTTCAGCAGCAATAGCAAATAAGGTTCTCAAGGATGAGTGTCTAATAACTGGAGAAAACGTTTCATGGTAGTCTATGCCTGCTACCTGATTAAAACCTTTTATCACTAACCTGGCTTTATATTTCGTGATATTTCCATGTGCATCAGTTTTAAGGTTATAAACCCATTTACAAGGAATCACTTTCTTGTCAGGTTTATCTACTAATCTCCAAGTGTTTAGCTTCATCAACGAATTATATTCATCCAGCATGGCTGACGTCCAATTATCAGCATCATCAGCATTTCTGGCTTCTGAATACGTTTTAGGTATATTATCTTCTTCCACGATGTGATATGAAAAGTAATCTGGAGGTTTCCGGTCTCTAGTAGGATACCTACGCTCTTCAACTACAGGAATATTGTCCAGTACCTGATTTTCCTCTCCTGGTACAGGAGTTTCCTCAGCTGAGGCATCCTGGAATTCCTCTAACGTTGTATCGTCTTGCTCGACGGCCTCGTTAGGAACAACCATAGATTCCTCACTACTTACATCACGATCCTGACGAATACTATTTTCAGACAATAGTATGACAGGTGCAGAAGTAGGCATAGAATGAGATGTACTGGGCTCTTCGTTCGATTTATTATTCTTCAAACCTGTGAAGCAATCTTCGAAGAACGTTACATCACGCGATTTAAACAATCGTTTTGGAAATTGCGGATCCCTAAACAAATAGTTGTGTGGATAATCTGAGTATCCCACAAATATGGATTCAACCGCTTTCATATCCAATTTCTTTCTTGGACAGTCTGGAACATGAGTTAGAGCTCTACATCCGAATATCCGAAGATGATCTAAATTCGGTTTATTACCATTCATCTTCTCAAAAGGAGTTTGACAGCCGAGGGCGCGATGAGGGGATCTATTTTTTAAATATACAGCCGTTCGCACTGCATCTTCCCAATATGCTCTGGAGAGAGAACATTCTGCCAACATAGACCGAGCCTTTTCAACTACGGATCTTACCGTGCGTTCCGCGACACCATTCTGTTCTGAATTGTAAGGCACAGTTGTTTGGTGTATAATGCCTTTTTCGCGTAGGTAATGTGAAAAATCGTTGTTGACATATTCACCTCCATTATCTGTCCTTAGCCCTTTTATTTGAGCTCCAGTTTGCCTTTCCACTAATGTTTGAAATTGACAAAACTTTTCTTTCACCTCTGTCTTAGAAGAAATAAAATATACGAATATGAAGCGTGTATAATCGTCTATAAATAATAAAGCATACTTATTACCTTGTAAGGAGCACTGCGACATAGGACCGGTAATGTCACTATGTATTAGTTCTAGTACCGATGTTGCTGCAGAATACGGAATCTTTTTGAAAGGTTTACGTGCTTGCTTACCTTCAACACACGCTGTGCAGGGCTGCTTGTCTACTTCCTTAAAATCTATACCCACGTGATTATCTCTAAGTTGGTTCATACCAATGCGACACAGGTGACCCAATCGCTTATCATATTGCCACAGTTTGTACTTAGATATTGAGTCAGAGTGCACATCACAAGCCACATCACGAGGAATATTAACCGTACAATCTAGTTTGCCTCTATAGGGCGAACCATGGAGAATAGAATCACCTACAAAAGAAAAGGTATCAGAATTATAGAAATTACAGCCATCTTTATCAAAAACAACAGTAAATCCTTTTTCTACAGCTTTGTATACAGATATCAAATTATTATCTAAAGAAGGGACGTACAAAACATCAGTAATACGGTTGACAACAGATGATGTATCAATGGATATGTCTCCTATACCACGGCAGTTTACTTGTTCTCCGTTGGCAACAGTAACTTTCTTCGTCGAAGTCAGAGATTGTAAATTTTGAAACCATTTTCCCCTTGAAGCCATATGTTTAGTCGCACCCGAATCGATAATGAAACAATCACCATCCTCCTTCGTACCAAGTGCTATAGTTGAGGCAGATTCTTTAGATGAAGGCACTTTGACTTTTTTCTTATGCTTCTTCAATGGGCAATCTGGTCGCTTGTGACCAGGTTCATTACAGTCGTAACAAACAATTGGCTTCTTTGCCTTCGATTTAATAGGCTGACTATCTCTAGACCGCATAGCTGAATCAGCTTTTCTCGAATCATCAAATTTCGACATCTCGTTGAGTAATTTTGATTTCACTAATTCGGTAGTTACTTCAACATTACTATTTTCAAGCGCCATGATCAAAGGATCGAACTTTGAAGTTAGGCCTCCTAATAGTATAGCTGCAATAGAGGCATCATCAATCTTCTTACCAATATCGTCTAAATCTTGACTTGTAGACATTACGGCGTTGATGTAAGCTTCTATACTTTGAAAATCACAAAGACTAAGCCTGTACAGCTTTCTCTCTAATTGTAGCCGTCTACCCATACCTCTGTCCTCGTACGCATTGCGAAGAGCTATCCACGCTTCTGAAGCCGTCTTAGCACTTCTCACATGTGTAATTGCAGGACCATCTAAAGTAAGGCATATTTTGGCTAACGCCTTCTTCTCATTTCTTGCTTGAGCTGCATCGGAAATACCATGGCCGTCGGGGTACCCACTAATAGTTTCCCATAAATCTTCGTGCATGAGATAATTTCGCATTTTAAATTTCCATACACTGTAGCCATCTCTATTAATCAGGCTAAAACAAGGCAATGAGGAACTACTCCTTACCGCTACTGTATCTCCACTTGGATTTGCCATATCGTAATTTCCAAATACTAAAAAAATCACTTTCCACAAGAAAAATTTATTCTCAAACAATGTAACACTTTTCTATTAAAATATATTTCACTAGTGCTAATAAATCACTCTAAAATACTTATTTCGTGCTGATAACGTGTTGTATTTTGTAGAAATATAGTGAAAACATTGTTTACATGTCAAGATGTTTATTTGAAGTGACGGTAACTATACACGGTGGAATTTAATCGGTGAACAGGAACCCATTTTTCTAATTCAGTAATCGATGGCGGTCACGTTTATGTAGTACTTAAGTTGAACCAAGTTTTTTTTTTAGCATAACAAATTTTTATGTTGAAATTAAACTTTAATTAAAATTTATTGTCACCTTACTAATGGTTTAGTCTGAAAAGTTTAATACCTCTTTTCAAACTATCGGCCATGCATCGGTCTTATTTTACATAGGAATAGAGTCTATCGCAAAAATTAATGAGTGGTTATTGCTCATTTATGTTTTAAGTTTCTATGGCTGATAGTTTGAAAAGAGGTATTAAACTTTTCAGACTAAACCATTAGTAGGGTGACAATAAATTTTAATTTCAACATTAAAAAAAGTTATGCTAAAAAAAACTTGGTTCCACTTAAGTACTACATAAACTTGACCGCCATCGATTACTGAATTAGAAAAATGGGTTCCTGTTCACCGATTAAATTCCACCGTGTATACAAAAAAATGTAAATAGAATATGTAACTAAGACATATTTGAAATATTCAAATTTAAATAAGTAAGCACTATGGCCAGTAATACAACAAGAAATTCATATTATTATACTTGATCAACGGCACTAGCACATATCGTGCATGACAGGAACCTTGTCGCGGCTACCCGTCCCTTTTTGATTACATTGATTCAAAAGAGATGAGAAGTTGCGAGCAGGTCACAAATTGCTGCTAATATTGTTGTACAAGATGTGCTAGGGCCTCAAGTATAATAAGTAATAAAATGTGTAGGTATTTTGGGTAGTTCTATGGAGTTAGAAGATTGAAGAAATATATACATTAGACACGTAGTAGTAGACCAAATTGAATGATCTGATCGACATTTGCCGACTTGCTTTATTACCAACTACGATGACTGATGATGTACTAGTAGTTTATCGGACATTTAGATTTTAGACCTTGTTGGAGTAACATTTATATTACTAAATGCTAGCCTACATACCTACTATGTTAGTCTCCAACTAACATTTAACACGTTCATTGCGGTATCAGGTCTAAAAGATCCGATGATAAACTATCCCGCGGGGCGGCACTAAAAATACTGTTCCTACCGCGGGTGCGGGACATGTATCTTCTATTTGCAAAGGAGTAGAAATGAGACAAATATATTTTTGGAATTGTCTCTTCGAATATATTTCATCGGTACGATAAAAGTGTATCAGGTCGATTGTATCTGATACCGACGGAAAAGAAAATTTTTGCACCTAGTGCGGATATCAGGTTCTTTCGACCTGATACCCGATGACCCGCTAAACGCACCAGGATTATGATAAGTTTGTCTAGTGCCGCCCATAGTCGACATTTTGTAGGTACTACGCGAAAAAAACGTGCAATCTCGAGTGCAATAAACATTATTGAACAGTTGTTCGGTGGGTTAGCTGTGTTTGGGTCTTATCATGAAGCGGTCCAGACGAATGCTTTTAATGTCCATTGGGGACGTTGAAAATACCGTCAAACGTCGAAAAAATTATGCAGATGTTGATACCAGACCACCAGATAGACCTGCGCCTTTGACATCAGTTTATCGACTGCGTAGTAAAGTGAGTACAAATAATAACATATATACAAATCCGACCACCGGACACACTAACCATTTCTCAAAATGCATCTGATTCGCCTTTATCGACGCCCGCTAATCCAAAAAGCAAAAAAATACAAATATTAGAAAATGTGTCCATCCCACCGCAGAGTGCAGCAATATAAATTTGCAAAATATTGTTTGTATTTTATTTTTTTCTAGTTTTGTTTAGTTTCGTTGATTTTTTTAACGTTGGTTTCAAGTTTTGTTTTACTTCGAATAAAACACGTCTAAAGTTTATCGATATTTTACTTTCACAGCCCTAAACTTTTATCGATAAGTTAATCATTCAGTGCGGATATAGGGTCGAATGGATCTGACAAATTATTTTGCAGATTTAATAATCTTCTAATTCTTAGATCTAGAAACGGCTGAAGTTATATGTTGATGTGTTCATCGAAAGTGTATTAGAACAAAAAAAAAGAAAGGAATCATTACTACTAGCCAGTAAATTAAACTTAAAGACATGCACCTCGAACAGATCCATACGACCCTATGACGCTACAACGAAAAGTTCAGAAACAGGTCTAATGTACCTGATACAGCTCCAATGTAAAGTACACGAAATGGACTGCCGCAATAAACGTGTTAACATTACATAATATGTAAGGATAGTGTTATCCTGTCTAAGTTTACCTACATTTTCGCCTACCATCCCATAAGATGCTAATAGATTGTCCGATATCAATTAAAAGTAGGTTAGGTACGAGTACTTACTTAAATACAAACGCAACGAAGATTTTCCAGACACAGGTGAACAGCTGGACGCTCAATTTTCGGATGCTTTATACCATATACAAGGTGCTGTATTTCCGTTGTCAGAGAGATTTCAGGAGTATTAGGATGCAGAGTACTTAGACCCCATAGAGTTTAGTTCATGTTTCAGAAGTACCTACTACCTAGGCATTACACAGATTAGACAGTAGCTAATACCTACTATTTTACGCGGTTTCAACATTTTTCATCACATTTGCTTTCTAAGCGCGCCATTGCTTGCATGCATAGTGGGAGTAATAGAAAAGTGAAATTCCTTAGGGAATACCAATATTTCGTCTCATAACATATTCTTTGTCCGCAAGTGTTATAAAAAACATTGTATGCATCACAATCGGTAAGAGGCATACCTACTAACTCGAGTCATCAAAAGCCCTCCGCCTACGGCGTCGGGCTTCTAACACTCTCGTTAGTGATACTGTACTTACCTCCCTAGATGCACAATGTACTATTATCGACCGCTCTGAAACATTTAAAAACCTTCTAGAGGAACTCTGTATTCCAACCTCACGGGAATGTAGGTATTTGTTTCTTGGCCACCTATTTAGTATAGCCGACGGCAATGGTCAAATGGTTGATAGTGGCTCTTTTCCTAGCTGTAGATGTTTGTCTGATAGCATTGCAACAGAATGTATTATTATAAATTTTTGAAGGTAGGTAGGTAGGTACTTCTTGAACCTAGTATCTACAAAACGTACTAGAGAGGGAAAGGATACTTTCAGGCACTGTGTGCTTACCATAAGCTGCCGCTGCGTTTTTAACGCGGACTTACTTTCCATCCCGCCCGTAATCGCGTCTTGGGGCGAGCCAGCCGTATAGAAAGCACCTATGTAAGTCCGCGTTAACAACGCAGGGGCAGCTCATGGTACGGCTACTGGTTCCACAGGAGGCGAGCAAGGGATGATTTGTCGACTTTTTTCTCGCTCAATAAACAAAGAGTAGACATAGATCCTATGTCAGTAAAATTAACAAATATACCTATATACAGATGATACCTATATGTAGATGATCGTTGGCTGTTCACACTGCCGCTTCCTCAGTGAGGGTTTTTAATATTTTTTTCTGACACTGGGGCGGTGATATGGCGTAAGGACCAACAAACTGTCAAAATAAATACGCGAATTGAATTTTCTATTTATTTAGTGGTTTATTTATTCTTAAAACCATTACATTAGGAATAATGTTTTCCAAGGGCTGATTTTTCAATCCCCAAATAAACCTATCCGTTAGTTAAAATTATCACTATCCTTTTCTAAAA
>JALPQI010021883.1:0-13076 GCA_025490895.1 Thaumatotibia leucotreta
GTGTAATCCAGCCTAAGTTTAAATTATTGCACCAAGTCGCTTTCGCTTACTTGTAGTTGAGTTTCTGATCGCAAGGTACGATTGAAGAATTTAGGGTTGACATGCCTTGCAATTTGCATATGTGTCGGTGACCCTAGCAAAATAGAGCGTCCTTTATATTATTTAATCGTACCAGTGTTGCCAGTACAACACAATCTGTCTTTTTTTGTAATTAACAGCTTTTTAGAATTATAACTAACGCGAGACTCAAACATATTAAAATATTATCGAACCGGGTTACTCACGTATTTAAGTCGATGATTGCTCGATATGTTTCGACCCATTAAGAGGGTCCTCGTCCGGAGTACGCGTCAGTACGCGTCGGGCTTTGGCCGTTTGGGCATTTTAGTAATTGACAGCCCTGAAATCTAGCGTAGGCACGAGGTTAATCCTCTATAACCTCTATTCAAAAGAAAATGACGCTAAAAAGAAACGCCCTGTCAGCACCTTTTATAGAACTGTACGCGACCTTAGCTATATAAGTTTAAGGTCGTCTTTCAATCGTTGTGGAGACTTGCATTCGGGATCGTATCGTTCGAAGTAGCTGATGACTTGTAAGCTTTATTGCAAGGACATAAGGTTCAATAGTGGTCAGTCAAAATATTGGTGTTATGCATAGTATGCAGACTGTGCTGAATATTTCGTGAGGGGACGTCGCACTGCCGAATTCAGTGTGCTTACTGCGAATTCGAAAATCGTATTTGGACGTCGGTCTCTGTCGCTTCAACGAAGACGTCATTGGTGTGACAGAGATAGGTGCCCGAAAATTAAGATTTTGAAGTTCATAGCACACAATAAGCATTGAGTAATGTGCTAAAAGCTGAAATAATAAAGACAGCATGTATAAGTCTGAATAAATCCAAGGCTGAATTACCTCAGTTACGAATATTTGAACACCTTATCCTGTATACTTAAGGAAAAGGTTTCCGTTCTTTGGCATTATAGTAAGTGTTCATGAGGCAGACACATACTATTATTTTTAAATTATGACATAAAAATTACAGCATTTACGAATTGCCGCCTGCAAGTTGTCAAAATTTTTACGTATCGAGGTAGACATAACACCACACAGCTAAAGGTGATGTAATAGTACATTACCTACTGCAGAGGCCGAGAAATAAGGGCTTGCATGCCGAATAGACAAGTATAATAGGGCAGAGCGAGCGAAGCGAGCAAGGCCGGATAGAAATATAAGGCCTGGGGCCTATTTCTCGAAAGCTTGTAACTTGTAATACAAGCGGAAGTCCTTATCTAATTTATAGTGCTAAAAAGAGACTTCCGCTTGTATTACAAGTTACAAACGGGGCCCTTTTCTTAACCACGCCGAAGCTTGTATAGTGCTTTTTTGAAACATGCAATGATAGTAAAATGAAACATTCAACTTGTTTATTTATTAAACGAAAGCACGGTTCTGCTCGAAATACGGCTATTTAAAAAAATAATAATGGCGAATAGCCACGATGCCGGGGAACCAATTGATTGAACCAATTATAACAAAGCGATTACCTTACAGGCCTTTAATGTTTGTATGAAATTACATCAATCCAAATCCTCTCCTGTTTGACAACAAGGCCTAAATGGGATACTTCCGAAGTTCCGAGCCTATTTTTAGGTACGTGAAATGACAACATTTCATTGCATGTTTAAGAAAATTACATGTACATCTAGGTACATGGATTTTAGGAATAGACAGAATGTGTTAACACCTGCCGGCCGTAATGGTCAACTTATCCTATCGATTCCTAGAATATGGATCTATCAACAACAATAACTTTTATACTGCTTTATTGATCCGACATAAGACATAGATTAAGATTGCTCAATTTGCTCATGGTACGTAAGTAAGGACACACGACACATCAGACCTCGTCAGGTGTGTCATAGAAGTTGACTCACGCATACTTGTGTTTATTGTCTGACATAAATAAACATAGCTAAGTAACATTAATTACATTTAAATGCAAATAATATCGTTATCGAGGATTCAAGTTCAAGCAACAAAACTATCTATGTACCTATACTTAACTATCAATTAACTCATACTTTAGTATGTATTTTTTCGTGGTTTTTTGTTTGTCTCCTTAGGAAAAGATTTTCAGCGTAACCGTCCCTATGTGGCCTAGCGGTAAAACGCACGGCTGCTACGCTGCGGTCGTGGGTTCGATCCCCGGCTCGTATGTACCAATGAGTTTCACAAAAACTTATGTACGTAATATCATTTGATATTCATAAGTGCTTTACGGTGAAGGAAAACATCGTGAGGAAACCTGCATGCACCTGCGAAGAAATTCAAGGGTATATAGGGTGTATATGAAGTCCCTAACAAGTACTGGGCCAGCGTTGGGACTACGCAAAATAGGCACGTTTGATGTCGAGTTGCCGAAAAAAAATGGCCAGAATACAACAACAACAACAACAACCGTCCCTATGAAATTTGTCAGTAGAAAACAAAAAGTAAACAAGCCTAAAAATTTGCATTATTCCATAATAAGATAATCACCCACTTCTATAACACAATTTTGGTTATATTTAAATTACCAACTGATAACCCTAAACTGTGAGTTCACATAAGTACATTTTTAGTTAAAAATAAATATTTATTAGTATTAACTCAAAAATATATCTGCGAACGTGTTTCACTACATTGTCAAAGACGTCAAATGCTATGTAAAGCCAGCCATATTTGTTTACTTTTTTTTGTCTTTCTAATGACGAACAGTATACGTTTTTTTACATTCTTTTCGTTTTCTACTGGCGCATAGAATAGTTGCGGAGTTTTGATATCAGTAAAAGCTCACAAGAAAGCTTCCTCGGCGAACAATTCGCTGCAAATTGCTGCAATTTCCGATTCCCTCGCAGCTATTTATTACCCTGAATACCCTGATTACATTAGCTAACGCTCATGCGACGCTGCCGTATTTATTCATTAGTTGATGTCGGTTCACGGGGTAAATACCATTTATAAACATATTGTTTCAGTAACTTAGTACGATTATTTGTGGAACTAGAAACTTATTTTCTTAATCTACTTGAGCGTAAGGCTTGGCTAAGTAAAGTGATTGAAAATGAAAATGGCTCGGTACAACGTAGAGCTCATGAATGTAGGATTAATATGGATTTGACAACGTAATAATAATAGCAAGAACGAAAGGGATGGTCTTATTAAACTTTTAACTAGTGGAAGTGAAAAGGAACGATAATCGTCCGTCCTTATCACTGTGCCACTATTTTTTGTGTGGCACTTAGCATCTACGTGTCAGACAAATGCGTTGAATACGTCACTTACGTCTGGTGGGAGTGAAATTAAATGTTTTCAATGTGAAAGTGGACACAAACAACTTATCCCAAGGCTTATTTTGAACAATTTCATCTGTGTTTATCTTCTAGATATGGTGCGATGCGAAGTACTAGGCTGTAAAAGTAGAAACGAGCGAAAAATTGCTGACATAACCTTTCGCAGGTAAATATAGTGTTTTTCAGTCTAATTCTAAATGAAACTGTTAGCAAACCATTTTAAAATGTAAACTGATAAAAATACTAGTCATTAGAAAGCATTTTGGCCATAATTAACTCGGAAAAGGGAAATAATTCAGTGACTTTGTTATTGTTCGAGGGATGCCAGGGCAAGGAGGGTATAATTACCCAAAATTTTGGGGTAATTTCAGTATGATAGTTGCCCACGTTCGTAAAATTATTATAATGTATAAATGGTGGTTTGGCCCGATGGTGCACTTGCAAATGTTTTCTTTCCATAGAATTCTAATTATTTATGAGTAAATTAAATGTTATTTGTATATACGTTGTCGTTTTATTTTACCTTATCCTATTTAAATTATCCGAATAAGTTTGCCCAAACTAGTTTGGGTAATCGAGGGTTTATGTACTATGTTGTTTGTGGTAAGTAGGTACATGTAATTTTTCATTCTTCTAATGAAATCGATGATGATATATATATATATATTTTAATTAATGTCGATAAGTTACTAAATATATCATTATTGACGAGTTGAAATTGAGAGTCGGGGATGGTAGAAGATAGTGTATACCTAAAAGTAAAAAAAATGTATTATTTTTAAGTAAATAATGCATCTTTGCTAGTCAATATGAGCTGTCCGCAAACTGTTTACACCATTCGTCAGTAGAATCCAAAAAAATTTTAAACAATCCTAATAACTTGCATTATTCCATAATAAAACACTTTTAAAACACAATCGTAGTTTTATTCCGAACTTGAAAGAGTTCACATACATTTTTAGTCAAAAATATTGATATTTATAGTGGTAACCTAAAATGATATCTGCGAACGTATTTCACGATAAGTTTCAAACACGTCAGATGCTATGGAATGTCAGCCATATTTGCTTACATTCTTTTTTTGGATTCTACTGTCGGTTGGTATACGTTAAAATGCAATTTAATTGATATTCGGCAAAGATGTATATTTTGCTTGAAAAACGCCACGTATCTATGACAGTTTAAAATACTATTTCGTAAATTAAATTAAATAAGGTACACTAAGAAACTAAAACTCCATTTAAATAAACATATTTGATATTACATTTTAATATTGTTTCATATAATAGGGTAAATGATGGGGTAATTTTTCTCGCATGGCAACAACGCTCACTATATATCCATCCCTCTTAGTGGCACACTCGGCGCGGCCCCTCGGTAGAGCTTTATTAAAGAATATTAAATCGCACTAGGTATATAATTGTTCTTGTCCCAAAAACGCAAAGACGCTGATTTTGAGTGGATCGTTTCGAAATTATGGCTCATAATTCCTAAATCCCAAATCTATCGAAACAACATTTCTTCATTTTTTTAATAAGCCCAAATCTGACATCTGTTTCAGACAATGTTATCCAGTTATCCTACGAAAATATACTTGTATTTCGGTAACCATTCCTTCGCTTCTCAAACTAAAATACCGATACCTCCTACGTATACTGGTGCAAGTGACATTTTTACTATTTTCGTTTTTTTGCATATTTGGGTTCAAAATACTTATATCTACAAGCTATAAAAATTTTGTGGCGATATTACCGCTAGTTTTTGAAATAAAGTGGCGTAGACTGATATAACTAACACCTTTTTTTTAGTTCCAACGTCGTATACTGAGCTAAGTGACTTGTACCACTATACGCAGTACACTTATCGCCGCGGGCGGAAGTTATACCAGTATGCGCGAGCAACACTCTAAAATCTACACATAAAAGTAGGCTCTATTGCTTATTATTTAGCAACATTGTTGTTAATTGATTAGTTGTTATGTTAAATTAAATGAATTATGCGTAACCTACCTACCTAACTAAATATATAAAAAAATAGTAGATTACTGCTTGCCAGCTAAGCTAATATAGATAGCTGAATATTAGCAAGGCCGAATATGAATACGAATCTGGCCAGCAATTAGGTAGTGTGTATTTCAAATATGTAATAACACAGCAACACAACTGACGTTCTTTAATTTTCCCACATTTTTTTCATAACCGTCTTATGTATTTCGAGTGTCCCGTGTTCAATAGCAATATATTAGAAGTACATTAATGTAGAAGCTTAGACAGAGCGCTTGCCTGCTAACCGCCTTATATATATTATGTACGGATAAGACCGAAAGGGACAAACTATGTTTATCGGAACGCTAAGTCAAGGGGTAAGAAGATACCGACGGCTGCTCATAAGCATACATATTCTTTGCGAGCCGATTTTAAGAATTCTAATTACTAAATGAAATCAAAGCTTACAATATTCCCTTTGGTCGATGTTGAATAACAAGTGGATAATATTCGTAACCATTTAAATTGTTTTCTAATTCATATATAATGTCTTTAATAATATCGTCTTCTCAAACCTACCACCAGTATTGGATAGAAGAATGACACGTCGTTTATAATTTTAAGTCTGATAGCCCAGACAGTAAAAACAGTATATCAGCTACTTATAAAGACATTGAATTTTGCCATACTTACACTAAAACGAAAGAAGCCTATTTAGTAGTTCCAATATATACTTCTTTTAATTTGAGTCTTAAATAATTACTTAGTAGTTACGTCTTACTGTACGCACCTAAGAAGTATTGAAGTATGGCATCGAATTCGTGTATATATTTATTTTGTAAAAGCAACGCCGAAATATTAATGTTGATGTTATTTCTTCATTTTTTTTATGTTGGCACAACAAAGTGCAACACTCCACCTGATCGTAAGTGAAAAGTAGAGCCCAAATCGCTTCAATTGTTATATTGCCTTTTGATGTTGTAAGACATGTCTTGATTACTTGAAATTAAAACTATGTGTTTGTTTCAAGACTTTCTTCCAGTAACCATTAATCCGGTAGGACACTAAGAATAATAAAAAATATACTTATTTAAAAATGATGGTAAACCAGTTTTATTTTTTTTTATTTTAAGCGTTTATTTTTCTTTGTACTTATGTACTTTTAGACTTCCTGCAATGCCCATAACATACAAAAAAAGCTTCAACGTATACTGGTACATGATTAATCAATTTAGGCGTATACTGGTACAAGTGACAAATCAGGCGAAAACTAACCAATAAAAAACATCAGAGCAACAATTCCGGTTTGTTTAGATATTTACGGTGCATGATACAAAATATTCATTAAAGGCACTAAAAATATGTCCGTATTCATCGAGTCATAGTATACTACGTATACGGTAGTTGTCTCAGTTCATCAAAATCAAGAACTCGTAAATTTCACGTATACTGGTGTAACTACCATTTCTTCAAAAACTACTAATTATTTCAAAAAAGTAAATATGTAGATTGTATTAAAATGTATTTGTTATAAATTCTTGAAAATACCACGAAATTATTTCATTGTATGAGCTAGTTACAGAACTTTGTACCTTTGAACAGCTCTCCTGGAAAATGATGATTTTGCACTTGCACCAGTATACGTAGGAGGTATCGATACATACTCACCCCATTCGTCGAATCCCGCGCATAATAAAATATTAACGACTCATTTATTTATACTCGAATCGGAAACCGAGGCAGATTGAGCAAGCTAAATAAAGCCCAATAAAAAAGGACTTTACGACACGGAAAATTTTCTATAAATCCGTATTCTTAGCCCTTCCTGAATGGGGGGCGACGCTATTTCGGGCATTTCCCTGCGCGCGCGCTTGTGGATTCCGAAATCTCGGCGAATTGTTGTTCATTGCACTCTGTTGGACGGCCGCCATCGGATGTGAGAGGCCAAGGTGCTCTTATGTGACGCCTGAAGCTAATGATGCTTGGACAAATAAACTGACGTGTGTCTTAAGGTGCGTTTAAACTAAAAGATTGAGCGCTGTTCTAGCGCCCGTTCTACGAAATCAACCAATCACGTTTTGAGTACCGATCGAATTTCGTAGGGAGGTTAGAACAGCGAATGCTATTTTAGTTTGAACGCACCTTCATGGACTTGAATGACGCAGAAATCACACAAAGCAGATACGGTCGAGGAATTTAATTTCCTACCCATTTCGTACCTTGTCATAGTAGCTATAATATGACAGTCCTAGCAGCCTTCATATTGATTGTCACTGTGACAAGGTACGAAATGGGTAGGAAATTAAATTCCTCGACTGCACATAGATGTACCTAGCCAGAAGATTAGCGGACACTATTTTTTTCAAAATAACCCTTTTGATTATGAAGTGTTTACGAATTGAGTTCGTATATAATGTATAATTTTAAAACACAGTCAAGTTTGACTCTAAGAAAACTAATTTTTTTAGATCTCATTCAAAACCGATTCCAATTACATATTTTTACTTTAATTATCCGAACTAACGGCCCCGATTATTTGGGATAATCGTTTCTACTGTAAAGTGTAAGTATTGATTATAATTTGCTATAATAATGGTAGATATGTCCGCGCCGTGCTTTCAGGAATACATCCAGAAACCATTACCGCCTGCACTGAATGAAACGAATACAAATCGTTTATCATTGTCGTTACGACTGTAGCTTATTTCTGGCATGATTGCTGAGTTCCGTAAAGGTACTAAGGTGCATTCAGACCAAACGAGCATTTTACGAAATCAACGAATCACCTTTTGTGTAACGATCGATTTTCGTAGAGTAGGGGGTTATAATAGCGAATGCTCGTTTGGTCTGAATGCAACTTAATATGATAATATCCATATTTTAGGCCGTTGATTTTTATTTTTAAGGCTGAGCCACACAAGATGAATGTCCATCAGAACGTGCACGACTGCTCGTGAGCGTATCCGTGGGGTGTGCGTTGTAGCGTCGGAATAGTCATAGTAAATGGCACACTGCTTGCACGTCACGCGGTGTGCCATCTAGTTAATGATATTTACATGCGCTACAAAGTGCACATGTGCCGTACACGTGCCGCACACGCATCCGGTGTGGCTTGGCCTTTATTTCTAGCTTTTACATGTGCATTGTATCGACAATTCCTTGTCGTGGTTGTTAATTCGGACCACTTCTTGATTTGATTACCGATTGAGCTGACATTTTGTATACATACCTACATATGTAAGTTTGATGAAAATGTATTGTCATGATAAGATGGATCTGGTCTGATGATTGGAAGGCCGCAAGAGCTTGGGTACGAAACGACGGAACCCTATTAAGTTTGGGCTCATTTGATTCGACGATGAAATGATTAAAGAATATAAAGTCGACGATAAAAGCTTGTACCAATAATGTATTTTTCGACAAAGACTTGCTTATATTACACGCTGTTTACGTTGAGAAAAGACCTTTGACGGAACCGCCTCTGAGCCTACCGCGAACATGTTCCCTCTTTTTTGCACCTGTAACTTAGTACGTACGTGTGACAGGGAGGCGACACGTCGACCTGCTATGAAGACGCGTGACTCGAATTTCCAATTGCAGCGAGTAGAAAGTGTGTCGATGTCGAAGGATGCGTATGTCGTCGCTGCAATTGTCTTGCATTCTTGTGTGGAGTTATGAAAGGGCGTCGCGTGGTGAATAATGTAATGAACCGTACGTGCGCCTTATGTGTATTGTAGTAAAGGTCAGGATTGGTCAGTTTATTGTGTTGGCGATTGTACTCGTCTATTGTTGTCATACTACCAATCGTAGTATTTTGATGATTTAAGGTAAATTAGAAGTGTATAGTCTCCAACTCTTCCCGTGGGTATCGCGAGAGTCGACTAAGGAATTTAACACCTTCCCGGACACTCAACGCCTATAGACGTGATTCCATTGTTCTTTCTATTGTATCTGGAGTAGTGTCCGTGAAGGTGTTAAGTGTCACTGACCATTCAGTTTTTGAAACTTAATGATGGCCAAAAGAATCCTCATACTGGCCTGCTACCACGAACACCGAAGGTCGTAAATTTCGGGGATTTGTCTCTGTCACTCTAATGGCGCCTTCGTTGGAGTGACAGAGACAAATCCCCGAAATTTACGACCTTCGGTGTTCAAAATTTGCGGATTTCGTAGTTCGCGGTAGAGCCGCTGGATAGCCTGGACACGCGATCGCAAACGTTGCCCAGCGTGGCGATTATAGGCATTTACCTCATAATGTGTCCATTCCATATGCATAGGTAATTAGAGGAGTAATAAGGAGTAAGGAGAGGCCTTTGCCCAGCAGTGGATTATTAGTAGGCTGATAAATCTGATAATAGTGATGATACTTATGTATTGCTAGTAAAAGAAAAACATTGCTATATAACTATACCAGTGGTATTTATTAGTACATATTTATACTTCCACGAAATCTTATTGAAAGAATTCCATATCAAATCGAAGATAACTTTATCTAAAGATATCAACCGGGTTACGGTTACGGCACCAAATAAACGTTACGATGGCTCGATTCGGATATTATTATTATTGGTATTTTAAGCGGAGCTTATTGCTTACTTTAGGTCGATATTCGATTCGGATGAAGGCTTTTATCGTTTTAAACGCCTTCCCTCTCACATCGAATTTTAACATTGACACCAGCATCTCTTTACTAATGAACAACGGAAATAAATCTTATAAATAAATAAATATCTTGGGACATCATACACAAATCGATTTAGTTATTGACAACGTACGACCATTTTGGATCTTGGCGTTCAAAGAGTTCAGAATTTCCTACCGTGAACGCTCCGGGTATTTGGAACTTCCTGCCGAAGTTTTCTCCGACGGACGGACTCCGTAAGGACCGTGTGGTGACGGCAGTAAGAATACATTTGTCATCACCCCAACTCCTCTTGCGGGTGTCGTAAGAGTCGACTAAAGGATTGAAGTGTCACTGACCGTTATTTGATAAAAGATTGATGATGGGCAGCAGCGTCATCATAGTGGACACATTACTGCGATCGCCAATCCGCTTGCCCAGCGTGGCGATTATGGGCATGTACCTCCTAATGCGTCTATACGCATAGTTAATAGGAGAGGCCTACGTCCAGCAGTGGACTATCGTAGGCTGTATTGTTTGTCCCTTTCGGTATTATAGACATTGATAAGACCGAAAGGGACAAACAATACTTAACAGCTTGCTAAGTCAGGAGACGTTTAGAATAAGGGGGTTAGTGTTTATTTGATACGTAAAGTAGTGTTGTACCACGCTCGCACTATATGCTGACCAGAAGGTTTATATGTTTTAACAAGTAAATTGATTGGATAGTGAGTGCTCCGTCTAGTAAATAAGTGGTCTGTGGTACAGTGTTAATTAAAAAACTAGCCAAACCGATTATGAGTATTATGATTCTTTTTACGTATTTATTTTGCTCAATGGCACTTCAAGTAAGTCAACCAATCGGAACCCTAGGCCAGACCGGCGCGGAACCATGTCAAAGCCACGTTATAATTCAGATTGTAAGAAACCTCTTACTACTTATCATTATGACATAGTTCTAAAGTGGCCTAGAGTTTCAATTGTTGAGTGTATTCACTACTTCCAGGCTGGTTGATTATCATTCTTTAAATTCAGTATTCAATTAAAAATATTTATTTATAAAAAATATAAACAATAAAGTTCTTACCCCACCGAATGTACTACAAAATTTTCAAGCAATCGTCGAATCTTGAACGGCGACTATTAATAACACCAATTGTTATGGATGTTATGATTTCTTCACAACTGTTCACGCGAGAACATCCAAATGTCGTGCGTTTGAATATTAAAACTCATCTATTTTTGGAAATACCAAGTGCGATGTAGCCCAGGTTAGCAGGGTTCCTTCTATTATCCGTATAAAGTATTCAAGTGATGCTGAAAAGGTTTCGAATACGGTTTGATCTATTTGTCGGTTTTCGTCATAGATCGGTCACCCCCTGAAGGACCTAACCGATCCAAATATTAATGACTTTTCAGTTGCTTACATATTAATGTGATATATATGCTCAGAATAATATGACAGGTAATATGTACACATATTTTTTATTTGTAAATCTGTTCATGTGCATATTATGTACCTTTCTATGCTCATTTATTTTTGAAGCCTTGGATTTGCTCATATATTTATGAACTCGACTGTACTGATTTTTAGCATTGGAAATAAGGCAAAGGCAATCATTTTATAATTATAGTTTATTTAAAACTCTCAAATAAATAGAACGACGTAAAATGGAGAACTAGTAAGGGGTTTTGTTCGCGAGGCTAATGGCACGGAACCCTAAAAAGCATGCGTGTGGCCGCGTCTCTTTTAATAGTGTTAGTCCCCGTTATTTAATTAATAACTGGCTCAAAATTAACTTAAACCAGAATCAGTGCTATCATAAAAAAGAATGTCTCACAAAACGTCTTCTAAAACGAATTATATGTATAATGTATGATTTATTATTAAAATTACATTTATCGATGTCACATTAAGCCTATAATTCTGTTAGACAAAGTTAATACCCTAACATGCTAAAAAGCTCTAACTGGTTAAAATTTCGGTATTCACGGATCTTTAAATGTTTTTAGCTGAAACGTGGTATAGCTACGTATGTCAATCGGATGACAAAACAACATAATTATATATACCTAGACCTGATTTGAATTTGGAATCTGATGGTGGCCGCGGGATTTTGGAAATGAAACTACCTAACCGTACCTACTAATTTTATGCTCGTGAGATTCGTCCTAATAAATAAGTATTAAATGAAATTACTTAAGACAGTAGTTATACTTGGTGATAAATAACCTTTTATCACCAAGTATAACTACTGTCTTCTTCTTTCTGTCTAATAAAAATGTCATTTTTACATAAAAACTTAGGAGAAAATTCGTCGGGGATAGTGCGTAACTAACAAATTCAATTAGGGTCTATTTGAGTGTCAACTATTTGATATTTGAACTCTATCTGCTTTAGTAGTTACGCGGTATTGCACTATCCCCGACGATAAGTAAAGTCCATTCAACCTTAGTTGTCTTATCTAGTAAACAACTTTCTAACCTAAAAGTTCACGTTTTCTGTTGTATGAAAAATTAAGCAATTTACTAATCATTACGGACGGACTGCACAAATACGGACTCGGGTATAGGCAAATTTGGTAGTTTACAACAGAAAACGTGTACTTTCAGGTTAGAAAGTGGTTTACTAGATGAGACAGCTAAAGATGAATGGACTTTATTGTTTATCCCTTTCGGTCATATCATTATGTCTATGAGACTGAATGGGACAAATGCTTTACATGTTCTAGGTAAACTACATGGTGTAACATGAGGAAACTGTATAACTTTAAGCGATAAGCGTATTCCCGAGGTCGCAAGAAGCAAAAAAATATTATATGAATCCATTACGCTTAGCACATGAATGATATGTCAGTAGTCGCCGCGAGATAGATTTTCCATCTTTTACCAACTATATGAATAAAAGAGGGATGGATAGTCTATCTCGCGGCGACATATTGTCGCACTGATCCTGTGCTAAGCCTACGGTCGAAATATGTTTTTTTTTTGTCTATTTTCGAACAAACGTTATCTAAAAAAAACCTGTACCTATATGAAAATATAAAAAAAAGGCTCGACCTGGGTTCACAATATGTTTGGCTTCTTACGACCTCAGAAATACGCCGGTAAAGTTATTCGGTGTCCGTGTTACACTT
>JALPQI010021884.1:0-21384 GCA_025490895.1 Thaumatotibia leucotreta
AAGAAAAGATGGCTTTGATCACTGGCCTATGATTGATACTCGTCTTAGGTGCAAAATACCTAATTGCAACGGGACAAAAACCTGGTGTTGCTCAAAATGTAAAGTGCCTCTTTGCTTGAATCTAAGAAATAACTGTTTCAGAAAGTTTCATCAATAAATTAGTAATCTTCAGACGCTTAATAATGTTTAGACGTTAATGCATAGTGATGTATGTATGCATCAAGGCTTTTTTTTTGATAAAATGTATGTTTTTTAATTATATGATTTTTTTCTTTATTTTTCCCTGATTCTATCCAACATTACTGATCTATTTGATTTTTTTTGAAGTAATACAAAAATCATGCATTTAAGGGTTAAGGCTGCGTTTCAACCAGAGATGTGCGAGGATGTATTTCCATACAAATGACACCTATTAATGACTCGAGCGAGGTGTCATTTGTTTGGAAATACATCCTAGCACATCTCTGGTGGAAACGCAGCATAACTGAGTCAAAAACGCTCGTAGCGTGTTAAATAACAATTTTCAGCTTCGCCTCAAATTGTTATCCACGCCACCTACCTTTTTTGAAACAAGGGTTGCGTAAAATAACTAACTTATTTACGTCGAAATAAAAATTATGCCCTTCAGTTACATGTATGAACGAAGCTCAAAGGCTCCAATCCCAATTATTATTTTTACAAAATGTGTAGTGATTTATACAAAACATATTCTTACCAAATTTCATTACCGTAGCATTTATAGTTTCCGAGTAAATCGTCTGTGATAGACGGACAGGGTATAAGGGTTACGCTCTTGCCATTTTGGCTACGGAACCCTAAAAATGAAACTATAGCAACGGATTTTATCGATAATCAATATTAATTACTTATCGACGTATTCAAGCCTTTACGGTCGCTACGTTTGTGGGCAACAGATTGCTGATCACTTAATCAGGCCAAAAATACCATTTTATAAATATTAGATGTCATATACCAAAGACAAAATACCAAGACCAAGCTGAGTGTGTGGGTTCGATTTTCACCTCGGACGTTGGTGATCTTGGTATTTTTTTATTTGGTATACATATGACATCTAGTATTAGAATAATAATTTATGTAGTATAAAGTAATGGAACCACTTAAAAAAAACACAAATCTAAATATTTAATAAAAAAATATTTGTGTTTCACAAAAACTTCAATACAATTTTAATTTATAAAGAATTTAGAACAACAATTGCATACTAAAAATGCTTAACATGGTATATATACCATTGATCTCACAGTCTCTGTTTTATTTGTTCAGATGAACTACTTGTCATCAGATGAACTACTGGACTACAATAAAGCTCTGATTTTTGTAAAAAAATATTATTTTTATCCAAAATAATAACTTTAGAAAAAACTTTCTTTTTAGACCCTCCTTATTTTACAATTCCACACACTAAAGCATTACAGCAAACAAATCCCCATTTTATGTGTAGGGGAGGTACAGTCGACGTCAAAGATATCATTACGATTTATATAATATAATTCTACCACTTTGTCGGCGTTATCGATGATATCAATATGTGACATATGTCGTAGGATGATTAGATACTTCGAATCTTCGCGAAAATCCTAGGGGTTTTGCGAAAACGCGGATAATTAGACATAGATGAAAAATTATCAAATCTTACTGGACAAAGTCAGGATTTTTGCGAAAATACTCGTCGTTCTAGTTAGATTTGATGTGCTCAACACTGATTGGCTACAATTTAGCTGGCTGACTTCTGATTGGTTCCTAGTTTGCCGATGATGAACTTTAAGTATTGTATCATAGAGTTATGAAGGTTTAGAATAGGTGAGAAAAGAAAATCACTAAACTGATTATTATAAACTTTTTGTATCATAGAGTTACGAAGGTTTAGAATAGGTGAGAAAAGAAAATCACTAAACTGATTATTATAAACTTTTTATTGAACATTTTAGTATGTATGTTGTTTTCGATAAACAATAGGAAATCTCAGTCGTAGTAAAAAAACCTGATCCAATTTTAGGGTGTAATCCAAAAATGATGGGGCGTACAACAATTCCTGTTTTTGGGCAACTTTTTTTATTCAAACAGATCCTGAACAAGTTGAGGAACAATAACATAATTGGTACCGGTATCACATATTTTTGCTTTAGGTTATATATCAGTTTGTCGCGTCCTCCATGCCCAGTTGATATGTGCACCTGCAGAAGAATATCATAGTACATATCTGTTGAAGGTACTTGTACATTGTACAACAGGAGAGTTAAGATCCTTTCTTCTCAGTATCAGAAGTTTTTCTTCACCTACACTCATCACGTCGTATTTTTTTGCATTTCTATACTGTTGTTGTGTTTTTGGTTGCTTTAGTAGACTTGCAGTGTTAAATTGTTCAATTGAATTTATGACAGCATTTACGCGTTCTTTAATCCATTCTGGTTTAGTTGTACCGTCAACTCTATTATCGTAAAACTTTCTTAACTCTATGTAAAATTTATCTTTATCGGCAATATTGCTATAGTAACGAGTATTTTCGCAAAAATCCTGACTTTGTCCAGCAAGATTTGATAATTTTTCGTCTATGTCTAATTATCCGCGTTTTCGCAAAACCCCTAGGATTTTCGCGAAGATTTGAAGTACCAAATCATCCTACGACATATACATGTGCTATGCTGCGGACAGACAGAAGCCGGACAAACGGACAGACGGACATGGTGATACTAACTATAAGGGTTGCTGGTTTACTCCGGAACCCTAACAAAGTTTGTTTACATTGTTTTGAACTTCTATTAACGACGACCTTACCACCAGTTTAGGATCCAGACTGGATCCTAAGCTGGTTGAGTGAGTGAGGTGATATTTGCACGGTTTTATGGATGAATAGAGCCTAATGCGTTCGTCGGCAATCAGTACATGAAATACAAAAAAAAATCTGTCCACGTCAATGTCACTCGTGTCATTCATTCATTCTTCAAGCTTCAGGGTGGGAGACTAAAAGCAAAGCTCGCGGAGGTTCGGACTATCACTCCGAAGGCCGAAGCGTGTCACTCACAAGTAATTTAGAGCAAGGCTGAAGGCCGAGCTGTGAGAAAATGCTTCATCAACTACCACAGCATCTAAAAAAGCCGACATCCACTTAGTACCGAAGGCCCGACGGGTGAGACCACACGGTACAACCGTGCCACTTAGCCTTTTGACCGCCAGACGAAGGAATATGCTGATCTCCAGACGCCAAGCGTACGTGTATATTTAAATGCTTAACTTTACAGCGTCCCGCGTAAGTTTCTACAGCATTGGTATAGGGTCAACTTTCTTAGGCCCGACAGTCCGCTTCAAACTCTAACGAAGACCGAAAGCTGAGCTCCGCGTTGAGTTAACGGCCAAAAGCGGCTCTCAGAGGCGCGCCAGCTGACGAGGCCGAAAGCCGAGCTGCCAGAGCCCAGCGCTACCACGCTAGGCGATGAAATAGAGTAACATAAAAATTAATCGAAGTATTGAAGTAACTTCAATACTGTATATACTGTAGGCTCTATATAGAGCGTAGGCCCTGCTCCACGTAGGGCTGAAGGTTCAAATCGCCCCTCAGAGGGGAATTGGTTCGCGAAGTCGAAAGCGCCAAAAGCGCTGACCCAGCGGAGCAAGAGGCCCGGACTTTCACTAAGAGTGCCAATTTAAAGCAAGGCTGAAGACGTAGCTGCGAGAAAAATAAGCTACCAAGCTTTTTCAACTACCCCAGCATCTAAATGAGCCCAGCTCCGCTTAGAGCCGAAGACTTGGAGCGACACTATAGGGGTGCTCTCGGTGCGAGCCGGAGGACTGGAGACCCGACGGGCGAGCCCACACGGTACAACCGTCCTTCTTAACTATCTTAACAATCGAAGCCAGAGCCCAGCGCTACCAGGGCACGTGATGGAATAGTGTAACATAAAAACGAATCGGAGAGCCGCAGGCCCGACGATCGTTTCTACAATTTGCGAAAGTTTTAGACCGCACTCCGAGCCCGAAGTGTCCTCCAGAGGGGCGCGGGCTAACGAGGCCGAAGACTGAGCTACCAGAGCCCAGCTCTGCTTCGCCGTACAATGTAAAAGCGTAGCTTTAAAACGAATCTCAGGGCCACAGACCCGATAATTCGTTACGAGAAAGTGCGAAGGCTGAAAGATGAAGAAAGTCTGCCTATGACCGACGGGCTGTAGGCAAAAAAAGGCCTAAACACAATGAATTTTTCAACATATTTCAAGTTTTAATTTTCATGCGCCTGTAAGTCACGTATAGCAATTTTGTTTGGCCACAATTGCTGTTGTTGTTGTATTATTAGGTACATTCGCCTGATATTCAAATCATAACATCTAGAAATCCCCAATATTAATGAAGTAAGTAAATGGCACTTAGCATATGACTAGTGCGACAGTATGTCATTGCAAAATAGACTATCCATCCCTCTTTTATTCATATAGTTAGTAAAAGATGGAAAATCTATCTCGCGGCGATAAACTGACGACAATCATGTAGGTACTTAAGCATTCACATGTGGTTAAATGTCTCGTATCTCGCAAACTACATACGTAGGTACATGTTATTTCCATGTTTATTAAACATTGTGTTATGGCTATTTCCCGCAACTCGACATCTAACGTGCCTATTTTGCATGGTCCCAATTCCAACACTGGCCCAATACTTGTTGGGAACTCACAAACAGGTTACCACCTCACGATGTTTTCCTTCCCCGTAAAGCACTTGTGATGATATCAAATGATGATGTAGGTACGAATTCATAAGTTTTTCGAAAAACTCATCGGCACAAGCTGGGGATTGAACCCACGACCACTGCGTAGCAGCCGTGCGTTGTGCTACTCGACCACAAACACTTATAAACAATGTATTTGTTTCATACACGCTAAGCCTCGTGTCAGCGGTGACAGTCCTGTCACGGCATAGAATTCTAAGAAAAATTTCAATACTGCGATGTACAGTGTATTCATCCTTACTTGTCTTATCATGTAAACAAACCACAGACCAAGTAAAACAAACAAAACGTCAACGATGATCAAAAGACAATCACTAGTGATTAGAAATGTCGATATAATGAAATGTCAGCGATAATTTCACTGCTTAGGTACGTAAATAGAGGATTATCGATTTTACGTCGTCTGTCAGGAAGATAATTAATTCGTATAAGATTATATCAAAAACTATGGTTAAATTTCGAAGATTTTTCTCTGTCGCTCCAACGAAGGCGCCACTAGTCATGAGAAAAATCACGTGAAGTGCACCCGTAACGAACAACGTGAAGCGAAGTAGCGAAACGAATGACGTTTGACGTGAAGATTTTATGCAATATTCAATAGACTACTAAGCACTGCCAGTCTTTGAATAAAATAAATATTGAAATCAATTACAAAAACCGGCCAAGAGCATGTCGGGCCATGCTCAGTGTAGGGTTTCGTAGTTATTCAAAAACGGCTGGGCCGATTATGTTCGAAATAGTTTTGTGCCAAGCCCACTATTCATGATTTTTTTGGACCTTTGGATCAAAAGTTAGAGGGTTGGACAATTTTTTTTCATCTGGAGCGATTATCTCCGAAAATATTGACTTTAGAAAAAAACTTTCTTAAAAGCCCCTTTTTCTTTTTAAGAGACCTATTTAATGATATCCCACACTATACGCGATTACAGCAAATAAAAAAATCACCCCACATCACCAATTGGGGGGGAGGTACCCGAAAACATTTTTTTTTTACTTTTTATTGTATCACTTTGTTGGCATGATCAATATGTATACCTGTACCAAATTTCAGATTTATAGTATTAACGGCCACTGAGCTAAGTATGCTGCGGAAAGACGGACATAGCGAAACTATAAGTATGGGTTCCGTTGTTGCCATTTTTGCTACGAAACCCTAATAAATTTTGGTAAATTACTGCAATTTATTTTAATTGCATTTTCCTCGAGTTGTACTTTAAGTATTAATATCGATATATTGACATGCCAACATTGTGGTACATAGACAATCTAGACATCGCAATGTCACATCAATGTCAGATGTTTTTAAAGCTATCCGACCGTAACAGCATTTATTGACGAAAATCTTTACAGAAATGATATTTTTCAGTGCTTTTTTGAGTGATTATAATACTTTGTGAGTTTAATTAAGTATGCAACAACATTTGACGTGATGATTAATGTGTAATTGCAGAGAAAAGTGTGATAATGTTTTCAAAAAGTGTCTGTTTACATGATAAGACAAGTAAGAATGAATGCACCTTAGAACATTTCGAGTTTTCTCTTCATACATATACTTAAACAATATATAATCAACAATCTGCATGTGCATATAAATTGCTTTAATTTGATACCCAAATCATAGCGTTTGAATCACATATTATTCTTTGTGATTTAATTGCATTTTAATAAATCTCGCTTTTCTTGAATAAGTTACACACATATAAGTCATGTTACGTCCATATTCGTAATCGTTGTTCATCATTGCTCTTCATTTTGATACCAAACTCGATAAGTTTCTTTCATATTAAATTTTTTTGGTGAGATAATATTGAATTTCTAGGCCGCCATATTGTTTTCAACGTGACATCACACATCCTATGTTACCTGCGACGTCACGAGGATTCTAATGTTACCTTACACTATTAAAAACGGTTAGTTGGTCGCGAAGATCCGCGCGTTTAAGGAAAATATGAAACATACATAGGGGCTGAACACATATAATAAATTAAATAATTAAAAAATTAAATAATTAAAAAACACGAGTGCCGTTTTAAGCAAACTGAAAAGTAACAAATAATTCCTTCTTCAGGTTAATTCTTGTGAGCGTGTCTACATAATAGGCGCTTGTCTCATTACTTACTATATTTTGTTTCGATTGCAATCGGGGAACCTCCATATATTTATATTTTCCATAATTAATGGTTCCCCGACTGCAACCGAAACAAAATATAGTAAGTAATGAGACAAGCGCCTATTATGTAGACACGCTCACAAGAATTAACCTGAAGAAGGAATTATTTGTTACTTTTCAGTTTGCTTAAAACGGCAGTCGTGTTTTTTAATTTTTTAATTATTTTATTTATTATAAATATTAGATGTCATATACCAAAGAAAAACGACCAAGATCACCTATGTCCGAGGTGGGGATCGAACCCACGTACTCAGCTTTCGCGGCTGATGCCTGTACCCCTCGGCCACTCGGTCACCTCGGACATAGGTGATCTTGGTCGTTTTTCTTTGGTATATGACATCTAATATTTATAATTTATATAGTATTAAGTAGTGTGACTACTGGAGAAAAATTAAAAAGTACAAATCAAAATATTTAGTTAATAAATAATTTGATTTGTATTTCGCAATATGTTCAATAGATGGCAGCACCAGTTCTCTCTAGCTATTCTAGAAAACTGTAAAGTATTCTAAATAGGAGGTGCAGGCATGTATTGCTTACCCTCAGAGAATGGTCAAAGGCGCCTAGCCTTGTAAGGGATTGCATATACCCGAGAAATTTGACCGGTGGTTGCTAAGACCGAGTGGCCGAGGGGTACAGGCATCAGCCGCGAAAGCTGAGTACGTGGGTTCGATCCCCACCTCGGACATAGGTGATCTTGGTCGTTTTTCTTTGGTATATGACATCTAATATTTATAATTTATATAGTATTAAGTAGTGTGACTACTGGAGAAAAATTAAAAAGTACAAATCAAAATATTTAGTTAATAAATAATTTGATTTGTATTTCGCAATATGTTCAATAGATGGCAGCACCAGTTCTCTCTAGCTATTCTAGAAAACTGTAAAGTATTCTAAATAGGAGGTGCAGGCATGTATTGCTTACCCTCAGAGAATGGTCAAAGGCGCCTAGCCTTGTAAGGGATTGCATATACCCGAGAAATTTGACCGGTGGTTGCTAAGACCGAGTGGCCGAGGGGTACAGGCATCAGCCGCGAAAGCTGAGTACGTGGGTTCGATCCCCACCTCGGACATAGGTGATCTTGGTCGTTTTTCTTTGGTATATGACATCTAATATTTATAATTTATATAGTATTAAGTAGTGTGACTACTGGAGAAAAATTAAAAAGTACAAATCAAAATATTTAGTTAATAAATAATTTGATTTGTATTTCGCAATATGTTCTATTTTATTTATTTTAAACCATTTAGTGAATCTGGAGATTCCTTAAAGTTGGATAGAATTTCAAAAACCGATTCCGCAGTGGGCTGAAGCTTCGCTCCGGGGGCCCGAGAAGTTCCAATCCCGCTAATTTTGGGCGAAGCCGAAAGCCGCTGGAGCATTACCAGAATCAATTTAAATCTATTTTGAGCGAGTCTACAGGGCGAGCTTCAGGGTGGGAGGCCGAAAACCGAGCTCGCGGAGGCCGAACTGCGTCGCACCGACACCGGACCGGGCCCAAGCGCGTCGAAATTTAAAGCGAGGCCGAAGGCCGAGTTTCGAGAAAATTGACTTACCATGCTTCTTCTTCTTCAAGCACACCAGCATCTAAATAAACCGATATCCGTGTAGGGCCCAAGGCACAATGGGCGAGTCCACAACTCCACACGGTCCTCACAACCGTCTCTCTTAACTATTATCGAAATCGAATAATCGAACCAAAGGGCCCAACGGTGTGCATCTAACTCTAGCGAGGACTGAAAGCCGAGCTCCGTGTAGGGCCAGCGGCCAAAAGCGGCAACCAGATGGGCGCCAGCTTGCGAGGCCGAAGGCCAGCACTACCACGTCAGCCGACGGAATAATGTAACGTTAAAATGGTTCCGACGATCGTATTTACAACCTGCGAAGGCCGTAGGGCTGAAGGCCTGAATCGTCCCTCAGAGACCGCTGGCTTGCGAGGCCGAAAGGTGAGCCCCCGGCCCAGACCCCCGGAGCCAGAGTCCAGAGAGAAGGCTTTCACTTAGATGGCCCAAGTGTCACTTGGAAGAAATTTAAAGCAAGGTCGAAGAAGGAGCTGCAAGAAAATTGAGCTACCAAGCTTTTAAATAAGCCCAGCTCCACATAAGGCCGAAGGCCTGGAGCGTCACTATCGGGGTGCTTCAAACGAGAGCCCGGTGGGTCGGAGGCCCGACGAGTCAGCCCAAGCGGTACAACCGCCCTTCTTAACTGCCTTAACAATCGAAGCTAGTGCCCAGCTCTACCACACTACGTGATGAAATAGTGTAACATGAAAACGAATCTGAGATCCGCAGACCCAACGATCGTTTCCACAACCTCCGCGTAGCTGCGTGAGCCTCAATTTACCAGGCAAACCTACTTTCCTTCTTACCACCTCCCCTGCACAAATGTTAAGGCCTAACCAGGCCCTGGAACGGTGAAACCTTACCCCTTTAGTGTTCCTCTCCAGCCGCGCCATATCGTCTGACTAAGCTCGTTTTCTAGTGGCGTTACAACACCTATCATGTACCTACCTAATTTAATTACTTATAAGATATAATATGTACCTACGTAGTTTGGGAGATACGAGACTTTAATCTGGGCCGGCGTTTTTCATCTAAAATAAGTTTTTTATACATTTTTTGTTAAGACATTTCCATTTAAAATTGTATGCGCATGCTATAACACGTATATAGCAATTTTTGTTTGGCCACAATGCTATTGTGATTGTATTTTTAAGGGACATTCCTCTGATATGCGAATCATATCTCGAAATCCCCAATATTTGTGAGTACGTTATTTTTTTGATATTGTATTCTGGCCATTCTCCGCAACGCTGGCCCAATACTTGTTGGGAACTTCTCATACATCCTTGAATTTCTTCGCAGATGTATGCAGATTCCCTCACGATGTTTTCCTACACCGTAAAGTACTTTGTGTACAGTACTGGACAAAGTTTTAGGTTCACACCACGATTTTGATACGAAATCGACTCTTTGGTTCATCATCATTTTTCCAGCACTTAAGTCGACATTTGTTGAAAGTAATATGTGACTGAGCTATTTCTTTTTAATTGACCGTTACTTTCGAACAGTTCGGACAACTGAGGCAGCTTTTGGCAGTCATGTCATCATGAAAATTCGTTTGCCTATGAATTATTATCGGAAATTAATATTAAATAGATCTTGAAATTTTGTTGTGAACACTGATAAAAAAAATCCCTCGACAGTGTATTTTGTATCGAAATCATGGAAAGAACTTAATTTTTTGACCGGTATCTACTGTATATCAAATGATATATCGTACATAAGTTATTTGAAAAACTCATCGGTACGAGCCGGGGATTGAACCCACGACCGCTGCGTAGCAGCCGTGCATTTTACCCCTTGACCACAAGCGCGTATGTACAAGTATCTGTTTCATACACACTTAGCGGTCAAGAAGATGTGTCAACTGTGACAGTCATGTCACGTATTAGGCTTCGAAGAAAAAGTGTAATAGTGCGATGTAGAACATTTAGAGTTTTCTCTCCAAATATATATTTAAACATATAACTTGTATATATATATTTATAATCTGCATATAAAATGCTTTAATTTGATACCCAAATCATAGCATTTGGATGACATATTATTCTTGGCGCTTTAATTGTATTTTATTGAATCTGGCTTTTCTAGAATAAGTAACAAACATATATGGTAAATACATATTCGTAATCGCAGTTCAAAGCTCTTCATTTTGATACCAAACTCGATAGGTTTTATCAAAATTGATTTTTTTTGGTCAGACATTATTGAATTTACAGGCCGCCATATTGTTTTTAACGTGACGTCACATATCCTATGTTACCCGCGACGTCACGAGGATTCTAATGATACCTTACACTATTAAAAATGGTTAAGTGGTCGCGAAGATCTGCGCGTTTAAAGAAAATATGAAACATACATAGGGGCTGAACACATATACTCTCCTTTTGGCAGTCGAGTAAAATTGAACCCACGACCGCTGCGTAGCAGCCGTGCATTTTACCCCTTGACCACAAGCGCGTATGTACAAGTATCTGTTTCATACACACTTAGCGGTCAAGAAGATGAGTCAACTGTGACAGTCATGTCACGTATTAGGCTTCGAAGAAAAAGTGTAATAGTGCGATGTAGAACATTTAGAGTTTTCTCTCCAAATATATATTTAAACATATAACTTGTATATATATATTTATAATCTGCATATAAAATGCTTTAATTTGATACCCAAATCATAGCATTTGGATGACATATTATTCTTGGCGCTTTAATTGTATTTTATTGAATCTGGCTTTTCTAGAATAAGTAACAAACATATATGTTAAATACATATTCGTAATCGCAGTTCAAAGTTCTTCATTTTGATACCAAACTCGATAGGTTTTATCAAAATTGATTTTTTTTGGTCAGACATTATTGAATTTACAGGCCGCCATATTGTTTTTAACGTGACGTCACATATCCTATGTTACCCGCGACGTCACGAGGATTCTAATGATACCTTACACTATTAAAAATGGTTAAGTGGTCGCGAAGATCTGCGCGTTTAAAGAAAATATGAAACATACATAGGGGCTGAACACATATACTCTCCTTTTGGCAGTCGAGTAAATTAATATTAAGATCTTGAAATTTTTTTGTCAACACTGAAAAAAAATCCCCCGAAAGCTTATTTTGTATCGAAATCATGGAGTGAACTTAAAATTTTGACCGGTATCTACTTTCTGTATATCAAATGATATATCGTAGGTACATTAAGTTATTTGAAAGACTCATCGGTACGAGCCGGGGATTGAACCCACGACCGCTGCGTAGCAGCCGTGCATTTTACCCCTTGACCACAAGCGCGTATGTACAATGTATCTGTTTCATACACACTTAGCGGTCAAGAAGATGTGTCAACTGTGACAGTCATGTCACATCTTAGGCTTCAAAGAAAAACTTCAAAAGTGCGATGTAGAACATTTCGAGTTTTCTCTTCAAACATATATTTAAACATATAACTTGTATATATATTTACAATCTGCATATAAAATGCTTTAATTTGATACCTAAATCATAGCATTTGGATGACATATTATTCTTGGCGCTTTAATTGTATTTTAATGAATCTGGCTTTTCTAGAATAAGTAACAAGCATATAAATTAAATACATATTCGTAATTGCAGTTCAAAGCTCTTCATTTTGATTCCAAACTCGATAGGTTTTTTCAAAATTGATTTTTTTTGTCAGACATTATTGAATTTATAGGCCGCCATATTGATTTTAACGTGACGTCACATATCCTATGTTACTCGCGACGTCACGAGAATTCTAATGATACCTTACACTATTAAAAACGGTTAAGTGGTCGCGAAGATCTGCGCGTTTAAAGAAAATATGAAACATACATAGGGGCTGAACACATATACGGAGTCGGTCGCAAAAAATTGTACAGTTACATTCATGACATCGTAACGTACGTTACATACGTGACTGAACGTTACATTCATGATCAACATAAAGCTTAGTTCAGAACACGATATATAATTTTGTACTATGTAGTACTCCAGGCAAAAAGCATGTCGAAATAGTAATATCATTAAGAAAATTAAATTACTTAAGAATATATTGAATTTCTGATAAAGTGTAATCTCCGTCTTACAATCGGTCATGACCGTAACGGTACACATTTCGTTACATATGTTACAATCATGACAGAAAAAAGCAAACGACATCACCTCAAATCAAATTATCACTTAACTGCGAATAAATACAAACAGAGACGTAGTTTCATTGTTTTCAGCGATATCATACCTTTATTAACTTTTATTAATTTGTTTGAAATAACGTCCAATACTTACCCTGCAATTTAACACAAGAAAAACAATTTTCGGCGACAAATCTCGCGTCGACACACATTGTCAATTTTCGTTCCAAACAAACATGACCGTTATTGTTTTCTGAATGTTGCCGTCTTGTTCAATAGTTTTTCCAATAAATAAAAGGTAAAAGCAACCAAATCGTTTATGTAGAATGGCAAGAATAGACGTTTTGATGCCGTTATTTTCATGACGTTGACGTGACACGCAACAAAAAATTGAACATATTTTCCAAGTTGAATAAATTTATTATGTTTAATGATACAATAATGGCATTTTGTAAATACGTTGAAAAAGTAACCCAGAACTCAAACCCAACTTACGAACACAATAAAGCACAAAAGTTTGGCTAAAATGTCATGTTTTCCTTAATTAGTGTAGTAGTTGGACAAACAGTTTTTATATGGAGTAAAACTAGTGACAATGGAAAAAAAACGAAAATATATAGAAATGTGTAAGGAAAATCAAGATTTCATGGTTCTAACTAAACTATAGAGAGTTTCTTTTCACATGAATGTGGAATGTATATACGTTCTTAAAACAGAACTGATGCCATGACAAAAATAAAATGAGGACAACCAAAAACAAACTATGGTACAATTTTTTGCGACCGAACCCATACTCTCCTTTTGTGGCAGTCGTGTAAAAAAAATGGACGTGGACGCGAACTTCCGCGATAAAGTATAAAAGCGCGCATTCAATTCAGACGATCGTCTACAATTAAATAGAGCAGAAATTACAGGCGTTTATTAATTATGTTATTAATATTATTGTGATTGTAAACTTGTTTGGCTCAACTGTGCTTTACGATACAAATATTATACAGGGTGGTCCAAACCTTGACGTCAAAAAATTTTTTTTAGATTCCTCACGTCATGAGCTATCAGAATATACCCCATGTATGTTAGCCGATTTTTTGTAGTTTTCGAGTTATGAATTTTTGAAATTTTTTTTTTGAGAAATTCTGGAATGAAGAAATTTATTAATAAAAAAAATACTATAGGGTTTTTTAACTAGTTTCTTTTTGTAAAAGTATCACTACAGATAAAGCATTTACTGACAAAAAAATTAGCGTCCTCACTTTGATACAAGTAAGATAATAACATACCAAATTCAAAATTTTACGCTAAAAACGCATCAAAATAGCATTAATGTACGTAAATAAAGCATATTCCAAGGAATTTTCGTATTCTAAAGACCACCCTAGACCTTGAGCCTTCGTAAAAGCAAAAAAAAGTGATACTTAATGATGAGGATTTTTCGGAGTAGTCGCTCAAATAAAAATAAAAAAACTTAAAATTTTAAAGTAGTAAAAAATTACTTGAATAACTACACAAATTGAGTTTTCGTAGTATTTTCTGTCTTTGTTTATTGATAAGAATAACAAAACAGACGAAATTTGACTTTATTTTTAAATTAAAAATTTAGAAGTGTTTTTAAAGTTTATTTGACCGACTACTCTGAAAAATCGTCATCATTAAGTATCACTTTTTTTTAGCTTTTACGAAGGTTCAAGGTCTAGGGCAATCTATAGATTACCAAAAATCCTTGGGATATGTTTTATTTTTTTTTTATTTACATAAATTAATGCTATTTTGATACATTTTTAACGTAAATTTTGAATTTGGTATTATTTATCCTACTTGTATCAAAGTGAGGACGCTAATTTTTTTGTCAGTAAATGCTTTATTTGCAGTTATACTTTCACAAAAAGAAACTAGTTAAAAAACCCTACAGTATTTTTTTTATTAATAAATTTCTTCATTCCAGAATTTCTCAAAAAAAAAAATTTCAAAAATTCATAACTCGAAAACTACAAAAAATCGGCTAACATACATAGGGTATATTCTGATAGCTCATGACGTGAGGAATCTAAAAAAAATTTTTAGACGTCAAGGTTTGGACCACCCTGTATATTACACTGAGTATTGAATACATTTTATTATAATAAATACATCTTTTTGTAATAAATAAATACATACTGGATTATTTATTATATATTTTTTTATTTCTTCAAAATACTAGTTTTTAGCCTTGTGGTGACGGCAGTAAGATTACATTTTATCACCACCCCAACGCTTTCCGTTAGTGTCGTAAGAGTTGGTTAAAGGATTGACACTTCAATTTGTTTATTAAAGATAGATGATGGGCAGCAGCATCATCATATGTGGTGGACACACTACTCCCGAAATGGGTAACCTCCTAATGCGTCCATGCGCATAGGCTAAGGAGAGGACGTTGCCCGCATGGGCAAAAGGTAGATTATGTGTGCAGATGCCGGTTTTCTTATTTATATTGTACTTTAAAATATACCTACGTAATTGTACGGTAGACTGCACAGTCAACATCGCTATCACAATTATGCATTTTGCCCTTACTTCTTTTCAATAGCTATTTAGCAGTGTTAGGTTGGTTAATACTTCTTCTCAACCGCTACCTTTGAAAATATTCCTAACATTTGATTCTCTATTGAACCTCATGAGTCTTCTGACCTCATGGTATCGACTGTAGGGTCGGCAATGAAACGAAATTTGCTGATATTAAAACATTAAAAAATGTCTTAGAACGCATGCACTAAAACAGATCTATAATCCATAACTGACGTACGAGTACCTCAAAAGGAAAAACTCTTATAGGGTCACTCATGATCAGATCATGGTACCCCCCTGGACTGATTGACTTGCAATTTGCACAAATAATTATGTAAATCACTGATCCAAGGGTGGACGTGGAACGTAAATAAATCAATCTTAAATATATTATTAGGGCTACTTTTGGAGGTACAAACAGCACTGCCGTGTCATGCACATGTCGATTAACTTGAATTATATGAGATAATGGTAACAAGTCTAAATCGTCTTTAATCCGATTCCTTTACCTACCACGAAGACAATTATTTCAATATTGTTTATCAATTTTGTGTACGAGCCTGTCACAAGAGTCGTGTAACTCGATTTTTAACACATCATAACTTGGCTAAGTCCTGTATCTCTAGTTAAACGACATAGCCACGACAAGCTTCGTAAGTATTCAGCAAATTACACGACTTAGGCAAGGCTGCCGCCCTGGTGAACGTCATTTCAAAAAAACCCTCATTTTTTTTTTAAACTTTATAGTTTTAAGAATATTGAATAAATTTTTACTTGCTAGCTTTTATTCTTCAGAATTATTTTTAGTTTTATCGACCAACGCGTTGTTAAGTATATTTAGCTGATTATTCCATGAATAAGAATTATTTGTTGTTATCATAAATAATCGTTTTGTCTGATCTCCGTTAAAAAAGTTTTAATTTGATTCCTAAATCATTAATTAGTACAAAATAAAAATTGTCTATCTTTAATTTTATACCATTTTTTTTTAAATAACTCTATTAAAATACATTGATACTTTAAAAAAAATATTTTTATTTTTGTTACTTACATTGTTTTAATTCTATGTGAACTGAATAAATATAACGTTTAAAAATTCACGATTATCACTCATATTTTAAAGACAAACGGGTCTTAATTGCGTAAACTTACGTTTAATGATATCCTGACGTTTCGGGCATGACGTTACACCCGTGGTCGCAAGCAGACTGGCGAGAGAATGTATCAACACCTTCGAGCTGCGCGGGTTTTTCGAACTACCCGCACCTGATCTTGATTATTCACTTCTAGGCTAGGGTTGTCACTAGGTCTACACACAACACTCACAACATCCAAAGACTTTAAAATGGATGTTTCACCACGCTTAAATTTGTAAATCACGGGATTCCACGCGGACGAGATTCCTTGACCCTCATTTTGATTAAAATTCCGATGTTTCTTAATTTCAATAGGTAGCTTCACGTACTTTTCTATACGCTCGGTTGAGAGGACTTTCAGGTTATGGAGCTCAATCCAGTGGTTAGGTCCGGACTCCAACAAATGCTCGGCCACAGCAGACTTATTCGTTTGACGTTTTTTAACTACTACAGCTACAACCAATCTTATAAACGCCCGGTGTGTGATAAGGTAAAACATCCTAAGGCGACCTTATGCCCTGCCACCTTTGATAACGGCATATAAACGGTTGGTATGGAATACTTATTCCAAAGCGTACCTTTTTTGTCCCTTACACCCCTGACATAAGGCAAAAATGCTGGTCGCCTCGCAGCATCTGGATGTTTCTTCCTCGGTGTTCGTCTGGGTTGCCGTCTGTTCATTATGTAGCCATTTCTCTTCAGAACCTCCTGAACGTGCGATAACTCAATTTCCAGAAGTTCAGGGTCACAAAAGTCATGTGCTCTGTTCTTTAGAGAATTAACCACAGACTGAAGCTGCTGGGGGTGGTGGTGAGACAGAGCGTTCAAATACCTATCAGTGTGTGTGGGCTTCCTATAGACAGTGTGCGCCAAAGAACCATCATCTCGACCTTTCACCTTCACGTCCAGAACGAGACAACGTCCAATTCATATGTGAATTTGACTTTAGTATGAATGGAATTGAGATACTGGAGTAATTGCTCAACTTCATGCTTGCCACCGCTCATAACGCAGAAGACATCATCGACATACCGCTTCCATAATTTCACTGCCCATGGTTGCAGATCTATGCTGGACTCGAATTGCTCCATCCAGATATTTGTTAAAACCGGTGCCACAGGGCTACCCATAGCAACTCCGTCGATCTGGAGATAATGCCCCCCTCGATATAAAAAGTAGCTTCCTTCTAAACAATTCCGGAGCAAAACCATGACAGAACTCACTATCTCATTGTCAGCAAGCCTAGCTCTTTCTCTACTTCTTAGACACTCAACATCGAAACTCACCATTAAGTCTCCTGGTTCCAACGTTATGTCCTTAAGAATGTCTATAAAGTGACGGGAATCCTTCATGAAAGACGACGTGTTTCCCACAAGCGGCTGCAACACCGATGCAACATACTTTGCCAGATCATTGAGCGTAGTACATTATGTTTAATTATAATAATACAATAACAACTTTATAATACCTATGAATTTTAAACCTAGTTCAGGACTATTCAGGCAAACATGAGCTACGTTTATATTCCACATATTTTGCCTAAGTAATATATCTTGAGATACACGGCATCGCAAAACAGATTTTGTATGGCGAACTAGTCATACCTAAATAATTTATAGCTCATATTTCATAAAATAATCAAAAATATCCATATCTTCCTATCTATAATATTAGATTAGCCTTGTAGAAACCTAACTGCACATTTTTTTTTCAAGTTACCGTAATAACATTGAAGCAATAAACGAAATGCATAAAAAAACTTTAAACTGATTTTACTCAAAACTGTATTTTTCGAGTTAGATGAGATAGGCTTGACACGGCAGTGCAGCAACGCTCCTACTAGGTAACCCAACTAATATGTGTATTTATTCTACTTCAAAATAAATATTTTTTGCGTAAGTGTGACGTGCCTCTCTCAGTGTAGTTGTTTAAGCTTCTTTTTCATACCAGTTTATTTGCCGTTTTATAAAAACAAACCGGATCATTATGACAGAATCTTTGGGAGAGGCCTATGTTCAGCAGTGGACGTCTTTCGGCTGATATGATGATGATGATGATGATGATGATGATGACAGAATAGCAGATAAACATACGTACCTACTAACGCGGCCTCCTGCAAGGAGTCCCAGCGCCATACGGATTCCTTCTTAAGAAGTGTAAGTGGAAATGTATGTTCCGAATAGTTAGGAATAAATTTGGATAGAAATTAATTGCACTCAAAAATCGCTCCAACGATTTTTTATCTTTAGGGGAAGGCATGTCTTTTTATGGCCCTGATTTTTTCCGGATCAGATTTCATGCCATTTTTATTAAAAACTTGCCCCAAATACGTTACTTCCTCGAGACACCTATTCTCATTTTTATTAAATTTCAAATTTATTTCTCTTGCCCTTTGTAATAATTTATTTAACCGTTCGTCGTGCTCTATTTTTGGGCGCCCCAAACAAATGATATCATCGATAAATGAATCCACTCCGACTTTATTTTCCAACAACTGTACGCTTAGCATATGATTGGTATGTCAGTATGTCGCCGCGAGATAGATTTTCCATCTTTTACCAATTATATGAATAAAAGAGGGATGGATAGTCTATCCCGCGGCGACATATTGTCGCACTGATCCTGTGCTAAGCCTGCTGCTTAATCTTGCCATGGAATACTTCTGATGCACAGCTTATACCATATGGTAACCGAAGATACTGATACCTACCAAATCGTGTACCGAACGTGCACAAGTCCGTGCTCTCGTCACCCAACTGTGTAACCCAAAAGCCGCAAATAGCATCTAATGCGGAAAAATATCGAGCACCGTGAAGTTTCGCAGCTATTTCATTGGTAATCGGCAGTTGAAAATGAGCGCGCTGCACGGCGCAATTGAGCTGGCGGGAGTCCAGGCAGATACGGAGCGATCTGCTTTTCTTAGTTGCAATAACTAACGCATTTACCCATTGTGTACTGTGTAGGATGACTAACTTTACGTATGACCTAATTGTTCCTTTCTATCCAGTTCTTGCCGTAATTTGTCATGTAAACCAATCGGCACTTTTCGAGTCGCACTAATAACTGGCTGAACCGTTTCACCCGCACTAATAACTGGCTAACCTCAAATAAATCACTATATTCCGATAAATAACTGAATGGACGCGCATAATTAACCCTAACTCGGTACAACTGTTACGTCCCAGTATGCTTTCACAACAAATATCGGCTATCGCAAATTTAAATTTGTACATACGGTTCTTATAACACCAATTCATAAATAAAATACTTTTAATAGGAATATTAATTTTGCTAAAAAAACTCCAATTTCTTGTTTTTTCTATTCACTATCATTTTTGGATCATAATAAAATGATATAACATTAGTACGGTCAAATCGTATATTAAACTCGCAAAACATGTAGTAAAGCTGCATTTTTGGTAAGTTGTTTAGACACCATAGGGCACTATAAAACCACATTTTGCAAGCAAAAAAAAGTTGTGCTAGTTACGTAGTACGTGAAAAACTGCGAAATTTACGGTCATTTTTCAGTTTCTGATTTTTATTAAAAAAACCTTACGTTTTTTGACATTATATGTTAGAAAGCGTTTAAAGATTAATAAATTTTCAACAAATTGAGCTAACATGTATTACCGTAGGTTTTATAGTTTTAGAGATTTGCGACTTCTTAAAAGTACTCTTTTTTGTAAACTAACGCTATTTTGAGTTTTCCTAACGATTTCGGCTTAATATCGCCTCACCTAATTATGCTACGAAAAACATGCGATAATGACCTTATAGCGCACTTAATATTCTTTCGTTAAAGGGTAAAATCATGTCAGCAAACATTGTAATTGAAAATATAAACACGTAATTCAAAAGGCAGTAGGCCCGCTATCTAAGTTTTTCATACAAATCGCTGGTCGTGTTGCAAAGCTGCAATTTTAGTATATTATACAGGGTGGTCCAAACCTTGACGTCAAAAAATTTTTTTTAGATTCCTCACGTCATCAGCTATCAGAATATACCCCATGTATGTTAGCCGATTTTTTGTAGTTTTGGAGTTATGAATTTTTGAAAATTTTTTTTTGACAAAATCTGGAATGAAGAAATTTATTAATAAAAAAAAATCTGTTGGGTTTTTTAACTAGTTTCTTTTTGTAAAAGTATTACTACAAATAAAGCATTTACTGACAAAAAAATTAGCGTCCTCATTTTGATACAAGTAGGATAAAAAATACCAAATTCAAAATTTTAAGCTAAAAACGCATCAAAATAGCATTAATGTATGTAAATAAAAAAAAATAAAACATATCCCCAGGATTTTTGGTAATGTAAAGACTGCCCTAGACCTTAAACCTTCGTAAAAACAAAAAAAAAGTGATTCTTAATAATGAGGATTATTCGGAGTAGTCGGTCAAATAAACTTAAAAAAGCTTAAAATTTTAAAGTAGTAAAAAATGACCTGAATAACTACACAAATTGAGTTTTCGTGGTATTTTCTGCCTTTGTTTATTAATGAGAACAAAAAAACAGACGAATTTTCACTTTATTTTTAAATTAAAAAATTTAGAAGTTTTTTTTAAGTTTATTTGACCGACTACTCCGAATAATCCTCATTATTAAGAATCACTTTTTTTTGTTTTTACGAAGGTTTAAGGTCTAGGGCAGTCTTTACATTACCAAAAATCCTGGGGATATGTTTTATTTTTTTTTATTTACATACATTAATGCTATTTTGATGCGTTTTTAGCTTAAAATTTTGAATTTGGTATTTTTTATCCTACTTGTATAAAAATGAGGAAGCTAATTTTTTTGTCAGTAAATGCTTTATTTGTAGTAATACTTTTACAAAAAGAAACTAGTTAAAAAACCCAACAGATTTTTTTTTATTAATAAATTTCTTCATTCCAGATTTTGTCAAAAAAAAATTTTCAAAAATTCATAACTCCAAAACTACAAAAAATCGGCTAACATACATGGGGTATATTCTGATAGCTGATGACGTGAGGAATCTAAAAAAAATTTTTTGACGTCAAGGTTTGGACCACCCTGTATAATATACTAAAATTGCAGCTTTGCAACACGACCAGCGATTTGTATGAAAAACTTAGATAGCGGGCCTACTGCCTT
>JALPQI010021885.1:0-20209 GCA_025490895.1 Thaumatotibia leucotreta
AATTTTCACCTTGAAACATTTTTTGGCCTTAGGTTTTGGCTTCGCTAAATTTTCTTTTGGTAGTTTTATTAATAATGATGGTTTGTTTTCTGTTTTCTTTTTCGGTGCCATTCTTGGTTAGCCTTTTGCAGGTTACTATTTCAATATAGCGTTATTTAATCGGGAATATTATGTATTATGTTACTAGCAATAACTAAAATATTTTTACTGTTTAGGTTTGCTCTCATATCGTAGTGATAATAAATAGAAGAAATTAATTTTCACTTTCACAATCGAATGGAGAAGAATACCACAGAATCACATCAATCACATTACAGGGAAAGGTAAGGAAAGGAATCTTCAAAATATTATGCATATAGCATAGTATATACAAAAATTAGGCCGAATATACATTACGAAAACCATGTGCAAAATGTTTTTAATCTTGAGGCGTTTTGTAGTTAAAATATTCTGTCGATTTTTTGTGCTGCAACGAAGTGCAGCATCGTGTAAACATGTTCTTACGAAAATCTTAGTCTATGCTTTTGCGAATGCGTTTACGATATTGAACTTAAACGCTGGCATGTTAGGCTTCGTTCTCTAAAATTGTGCTGGATTCATAAAATGTCACCGGACTGATGGATGCAAAGGAAGGTCAAAGAGAGGTTATTGGTGTCAGACTGGTATTAAATTGAGAGTTTGACCGGTCACGAAATAATCGAAAATTATGCCTGCTAAATACAAAATTGTTATGATTCGCCATGGCGAAAGTGAGTGGAACCAGAAGAATTTGTTCTGCGGTTGGTTCGACGCTGATTTGAGTGATAAGGGTAAGTTTGGAGACTTAAAAAGTATGTTCATCTTCTCCCGAGTTTTTCTGATTAGATAATTGCTGCAGGTCGCGAGGAGGCCGTGGCCGCCGGCAAGGCGTTGAAGGCCGAGGGGTACACGTTCGACATCGCCCATACCTCGGTGCTGAAGAGAGCTCAGATCACTCTGAACTCTGTGTTGAAGGAGATCAACCAGGCCGATCTGCCGGTTAGCAAGACTTGGAGGCTCAACGAGAGACACTATGGTGGACTTACCGGTCTTAACAAGGCCGAGACCGCGGCAAAATATGGCGAGGCTCAGGTAATTTGTTCATTGTGTGGGTTGTTAGATTAATACCAATCAAACCATACTCCAGCTACTGAGGATAACTGGATATTTCTAGTTGATTCCAGTTATTATACTTTAATCTGGAATGTTCTTTCAAATGCATGTATAGGACACAAGCTTTTATTGTAATAATGGGAAAAATTACCATTACAATTTATTGAGTAAGAAATTTTCTGCAGAACTTTTTGGACTATTACTAACAATGAGGCTTCTTTTGGAAAATATTCCAGCTTTTGCCCAGAAATCTTTAGTCTGTGACTGTCAAAAATCACAAGATGCTTGATTTTGGCTCCACCACAGATGAAAGATTTAGGGCTAAAATACAATTTCGCATTATTAAATTTTACATTGTGTTTTTGTACCTTCTTATAAGAAAGGAAGGAATTTATAGGTACATACAATAAAGTGTACACCAATAGGATAGCAAATAGTTTTTATCATCTTGGGAGAACTTTAGAGATATGATTTGACATTAAACACAAGGGTTGATACAGAAGACATAAAAAAAGACATTGACATTGTACACAGATCTCTCTTATTAGCCCAATTTGAGTTTTGTTATGTTGATATGAGTCCGAAAACTAAGTGTATGTGCATACATATTTTATGGAAATCCTATCTTTACCTATTATTTTGGCACAAACCCAAACACTAATATAAAGTAAATGCAATCAAATGCTTATATAACACTTTCTGGAAAAAGTATTAAATTAAGTGTTCTTTGCTTCACACTATTTTTATCACATCAGCCTATCTCAGTCCACTGCTGGACCTAGGGCTCTCCTATCAACTATGCATATAGACATATTAGGAGGTGCCCATAATCACCACGCTGGGTAATTGTTATATTATTAATACCATTTCATTATATTTACAAATATAATACATTTCATTATATTTGTAAATATAATGAAATGGTTAAACTACTACATGCAACATGTTTTGGAGAGCCCAGGTCTCCATTATCAAGCAGCAAGCCCATGCTATCGCCATGCGCATGACTAAACTACTATCTTGGGACATCTGCCCACTTAGTCCTATGGTAAGCTCAATTTTAACGCTTGTGATGTGGGTACCAAGCAATGAATAGATATATACATATGGACTGGATACCGGTATTTTCTACATGCAAAAGTACAGTTTTTTTTCGTTCTTTAAGTTAATGGAGTAATTTAAAAATACATACGATGTTGTAAATACCATAAAATACTCTAGTATCACATAAAGAGTACAAAACATTTTAAAATATTGGATCATTTCAAGGTTTTTCTAAAATACCGGTTCCTGTCCCTGATACATAATATACATACAGTGTGTTAACATGAACCAAGCTTTTATTCTAACCGAAGATTGAGATGCAGATTTTTAGCCAAACCATGTGCATTATTTGTATAAAAATCCGGTATACTTGGGTTGTCTCATTCGTTTTTCGTCACGTTCCTAAATTTGTCCCATTCTGCTTTCGTCACCCATTCTTCATTCGTCAAGTTAGTCTGCAGTCATTGTCATCTTTGACCATAACAAGTTGTTGACCTTTTTCTTATTTTGACTCAATCTTTTTTGTCATTTCGTATTTGGTCATATTCTAAGTTGGTACCGACTTAATACTATGAAAATATAACGAACGTGCCGGCCCAAGAGTATACCAAAATTCAATCCTAATTTTAAAAGTAATTAATTTTCTAAGTAAAGTTAATTGAGAAGCAAATACTTCAAAATAATCGTTAATTTGCACTTGATAATGAAAGATTGCAGCCGCTCGCAACGTTTTACAACTAAGCAGCACGCATTACATTGATTGTTCAAAGGAAATAAAATTAATTGTTCAGTTAATTTAAATATTTGTCAACACTTAATACTTGAAAACGATTGCCAGTAATGTGTATTATTACCCATTTTCGTAAAAACCTGGGTCATGGTAGGGCTTGTGCATAAATCACGCGAAGTCCTATAGGGGGGGAGGGGGGTCCAAGAAAACATCACGAAAGATCACGTTAGGGGAGGGGGGTACAAGGAGACCTCGCGTGTATTTTTCTATGATGACCAAACTAAGAAATATTGTGAATTTTGCGGCGAGCGAACGTTAAAAGTTGAATGAGAAAAATACACGCGAGACTGCTAGGGGGGGAGGGGGGTAGCCAAAAACTCACAAAACATCACCATGGGGGGGGGGGGGGGGGTTTAAAAAGTAGCCGAAAAAAACCTCGCATGATTTATGCATGAGCCCTAACACACTGTATATATATGATGATAAATACACGTGAAACAAGTTTAACCAATGAATTATATTATATAGGCCTTAGGCCTCACAGTTTAAATTGAACTTTTTTTTATCCAGGTCCAAATCTGGCGCCGCAGCTTCGACGTGCCGCCACCCCCGATGGAGAAGGACCACCCCTACTACAACACGATCGTGAACGACCCCCGCTACGCCGGGGACCCGAAGCCCGAAGAGTTCCCCATGTTTGAGAGCCTGAAGCTCACCATTGAGCGCACGCTGCCATATTGGAATGACGTCATTGTGCCACAGGTACCAATAGTTAATTAATGATTTGTAGACTTTATGCACATTAAGATATGGGTCGCCTACATCGCCTTTGACTGGAAACCGCCCAACGGCAGCCGACCTCCTGGACGGCCAGTGCACTCCTGGCAGCGATCCATCTCAAACGAGCTCCGTACGGTTGGCCTAAGCTGGAGGGAGGCTAAAAGTGTTGCTGAGGACAGAGAGGCGTGGCGCGATCTTGTGAAGGCCCTTTGCACCTCTGGGGTGCCTTAGGACGACAACAACAACAAGATATGGGTCATTGATATTATGTTAGAGTTAGTATAAGCAATATATTAACCCTTTAACGGGCATGACTCAAAAAAATCCTAAATTGAATTGTGCATGTATACATGTTTGAGGTCAATGTGATGTGACTACATACATTATTCAATTTAATTGAAAAACAGATAACTTTCCACTTAAGGTACAGTCAAGTGCAAAAAGATGTATCGAAAGAATCCGCTCATAAATATGTTACGACGTTCTTATTACACAGAATTAGAGTGCACTGGGACATATTTTTGAACATTTTTGTGTAGACCTTATTTTGTCTTTGACTGTACTGTGTTAGCTGTTTGGATAGGAATGCTTCTTATTCTTATATCAACCAATGTTCCTATTAATTTTTCAGATCAAGGAAGGCAAAAAGATTATCATCGCCGCCCACGGAAACAGTCTTCGAGGCATTGTCAAGCATTTAGATGGTGAGCAAAACTTCCAAAAAATATATGTGATTTAATTTATTCCCATAACAGACATAATACACCGTGTTTTTTTAAATTCCGCTAAATTTAACAGGCTGCTTGGTACGTTAAATCAATAAAAACACGGTGTATAATAGTCCCACTTTCATGAAATTTACTTGAGCGCTAACTGGGTTTTCGTATTCCCAATAATAAATAATGGTACAATGGTAAGTTATTCCAAATATTACCAGTAACTTATTGGTGGTTACCATTACCAGTAACGGATAACAATAACCGAATAAAGCTCAAAGCACCAGAGTCTGAATCAAATTACATTTAAACTTCTGTGCATTTAATTATTTAATACCTTCAGGTCTTAGCGACGCTGCAATCATGGAGCTCAACCTGCCCACCGGCATCCCATTCGTTTATGAGCTAGACGAAGACATTAAGCCAACAGACTCCATGCAATTCCTTGGAGACGAGGAGACGGTCAAGAAGGCGATGGCTGCCGTTGCTGCCCAGGGCAAGGCTAAGTAAATGGTTTGCAACCACTCGAGCGGGGTTCGGCAATAATAATGCAGATCTAAAAAGGTTTCGTACCTCTGACATAAATCTAGAAGAAAAAAAAAATGCTACACGCTAAAAAGTTTGGGAACCCCGGCCGTAACCATAGACAAATACGATTAAAAATGACGTAAGATGTATTTAAAATGTTCGAGTGATTCGTGATTATTTTGTTTATTGAATGTTGTGATCAACAAAGTCATTTCTAGATTCAATTCTCTCTTGTTTCACTTGAATAGTGACGTATATTGGAGTTATTAGTGCAAGGCAATATTCGATAAAGGAATGTAATAAGCATAAATTAAATCGAATTTAATCAGCCTGTCGTAGATGTTTAATATTCTATATAGAAGACAGGAAATTTACAAAACTGATATAATCTTGATGTCTCTGATGTTAAATTAGGAATCTCGAATAGTTTGCCGTTGCACTGCGAAATTAAAAATAATTTATTTGTCAATGTTCTCAATATATCACTGACTATATGCAATTCATATAATAACTTGAAGTAGTAATAAGCTTATTTTTATTTATTTAATAGTAATTATTGTGGAAGTAAATAAACTGTTACGATGTAATATTTGTTTTATTAGGTTGGTAAGCTGTCTTTTAAGTCTTTTACAACTTCATCCATATTCACATCTGTTGTAGAATTTTCTTTATCTGTGGTGAAAGTTTTTCCAGTATATTTAGGGAACGCTTTCTGTTTTCTATTAGTAAATACAAATTGTTTTTGTTCTGTAGCCTTATCGACATCCATAGAATTTTCTTCGTTTGTCTTTTTAGTTTTATTTTTCGGTTTTGCCTTTTTCTTTTTAGGCTTTTGGTCGAATCTGAAATCTTTTGGCATTTTGTGAACATTAACGCAATGTTCTAGTCGTTCTTCTGCATTCATGAATTTTTCTTTGCATTCTTCTATGTAACAGCAGTACTGAAACAAAAATTGTTTATAAATATTAAAATTAAAGCAAACTGATAAGAACCCAGTGTAGACTTTTGTCTCGTCCATTTCAGCGAGATAGGATAGGTACAGTCACATATGTATACAGGCCTCTGCCTGTATACATATGTGACTGTCTGTCACTGACTGTACCTCTGTACAGTCACGTCTAATAATATGTATACATTTTGGAACGTATGTCAAAGACATAAGGATCAAAATCGAATACATATACATATTATCACCACCCCAACTCCTCCTGCGGGTGTCGTAAGAGTCGACTAAGGGATTGAATTGTCCTGACCAACAAAATATTGATGATGGGCAGCAGCGTCGTCATAGTGGCCACATTACTGCGATCGCCAATCCGCTTGCCCAGCGTGGCGATTATGGGCATTTCCCTCCTAATGCGTCTAATACGCATAGTTAATAGGAGAGGCCTACGTCCAGCAGTGGACTATCACAGGCTGATGATGTGATGTGACATATTATCACGTTCGCCTCCGGTACTGTTTCACTAAGTGCTAATACTATGCCGATCGAAGTTATATGATAGAAATCTTATGCCAGTGACACGCATGTGTGACCGAAAAGATTCTACTCCTATGCCGGCGACACAGCACTGTGTCAAAAACGTTCGTATTTTTATGCCACTGGCATAGGAGTGAGAACTTGATTGATGCTAGTGGCATAAGAATAAGATTACTTTGATCACGTATGTGTGACACTGGCATAGGAGTACAGTTTTTTCGGTCACATATGCGTGTCACCGGCGTCGAATGTGTTATTAGAGCCTACCGTACATTGGTATATGCACACTTGCACAGTGTTTAGTTGACACACTCGTGCTTGGAATGCTGGTCGGTACTGCCACAGCGTGCCAAAAACTTGCTTGATTTTTTTAGGTCGTAAATGCAAAGGTATTGATTAAGTATATTTCGATAATCTAAATGATGAACTGAATCATCATCATATCAGCCGAAAGACGTCCACTGCTGAACATAGGGCTCCCCCAAAGATTGCCACAATGACCGGTCCTGTGCCACCCGCATCCAGCGGACTCCTGCGACCTTCACCAGGTCATCAGTCCACCTTGTGGGGGCCACGATGAACTGAATGACTAATTCTTTTTTAACCTTTTGTCCGCTATAGTCAGCATAGGACGTGTTTATAAAACAATGCCCCTCACGCGTAATAAGTCAGTGAGATCTAAGAACTTACACTAGACTCAAATGAGCCTTACGTCTATCGGAAAAATGGTGACTTCATCTATAATAACTATCAAAAGTTCGTTAGAAAAGACGGCATTTGACGTCATAATATTTTATATTAATCCAGCTCATGTTTAAGTTGCAATGCAACTAGTTTGCATTGATTTTTACAAATCTTTTTTTTCTCTCATCGTCAGTAGTTCGGCAAATAGTTTCGCAGCTGGGCTTTCAAAAGGTTAAAGAAAGAGAAAAAAGAAAAATCTATTACAAAGATTGCATTAAAATATATCTTACCGAAGGCTTCTTAGTGGCCATTACCGCAAAAAACGAGTCGTGTTGTTCCTGTATATGCAAGTCTAATAGATGGGGTGAAGGAAGGACCTTCTTGCATTCACTGCACGAGTATCTATGAGATGCATTGTAGTGGTTCTCAAATTCTAGTAGAGATTCTGTTGTGAACTGGCACCCAGGAATACTGCAAGTTGATTTTATTCTGAAAAAAAGTAATAAGTTAAATTCCACAAGGACAATTATTAAAATTGTCATCATTACTCGTATTAGAACTGTGCTATTCGCTATGTCTGAAACAGACAACTAATTAAGATTATTATTTTTGTACCGAAAGGAAAAGTGTTGGGAATAAAACAGGCCCCTGTGGTACCCCTAAATTTGTAACTTGTTTTACCTAGTTGGTTATGGAATAAGTCTTATCACTATTTGAAATTTCTTGACAAATGTCCCTTAGGACTGTAGAATAATGTGTTAGCACATAGAGCTCATGCGAGGCCCGTATGATGCAAGATTAGCATGTTAAACGTGTCTAATGCCTTCAATATGTCGAGAACATAAAGTACACTAACAAATAAATATGCAGGCCCCCAAGGTGCCAGTAAAAAGGATAATCGCTGCATTAGACGGTAGGGTATCCCCCTACCCTAGTCTCTTGTAGTTAGATACAGCCAGCCTAAAATATGATCAACAATGTCCTACTTTATTAGGTAGGTACCTCATAATATACCTAATCGAAAAGTGGCAGGTGGTAGATGACATTTTGAATGTATAGTCAAAATGTACCAACAATTGTACATTGTACCTACATGCCTACTACCGCGAACTTCGAAATTCTTAAATTTCAAGGATTTGTCTCTGTCATCATCCCAACGAAAAACGTCATTAGAATTACATAGACAAATCCTCGAACTAGGTGTTTTTCGAAGTTCGTACTTCGTAGTAGGGCCCGCGGACCTAAACTTACATCTCATGACACAGCTCCTCCTCATCTTCATCTCGCACTCCGAGCCTCGGAGGTAGTTGGTCGTTCTTGAACAATTCATCAGAAAGTTTGCGGCGACCCACCCCGTATTCCTTCAGCTTCTCTATCAGGATTTGCTTGTTCATTGTTATCTGTAATGTTCGAAAATGCTTAAGGATCGTTATCTATAATTAGCACCTAATAGTAGCCGATTTCTAAAGGTGCGTTTAATATAAACCAAAAGAGCATTCGCTGTTCTAGCGCCCGTTGTACGAAATCAACCAATCACGTTTTGTGTATCGATCGAATTTCGTAGAGTGGGAGGTTAGAACAGCGAATGCTCTTTTAGTTTGAACGCACCTTAAGAATAGGTAAACCTTTGACAGTTTAGTAATAAGCCGTATAATATGATGTTAAGACTATCGGAAAAATAGTCAGTCTTACCCTAGAAATCGGCAACTATAAGTAGGTAAAGTCCATTTCAAATACGAAGTCGCGATGCCACTCGAAACTTTTGTCATTTCATTGGTCCACTACAAATTGGCATGTTTCGTCGATGTATGCAAAAAATATCACGCCACAAAAGGGTCTGACCAGGTATCTTTTGTTATCACTGATCCTATGGTAGACGCCTAGTGACTTTGCCAAGTGGAATCGGGCATTCGTATTTGAAATGGACCTTACCTAGGTTTGGAGATAGTCATTCAACTTCGTTCGTTAACTGTAAAACACAAGATCCTAGTGATAAGATAAGATAAGATAAAGCTATAGATATAGATATGGCAAATTTCATCAAAATCATTGGAGCCGTTTCCAAGATCCCCGAAATCAATCAATATTAATTTAATACATTATGTCTCTAGCATAGATTTCCTAAATGACATTAAATTGATTACGGTTTTGTAATCGCAGAGATCTTAGAACGTGTTCTACTTAAACGATACAAATCAAAGCTTGTTTGATTTAATGATTATGTAGATATACTTAATTGGTTTATACTTTGGCGTCCTATAGGTACACTTTACAAGTTAAATAAATATTTCTTCTCCTTCTTCTTCAAGCTAAGGTACCTACGTTAATTTCCCATAGAAAAGAGTAGACAATTTTGTAGAAATGTATGCCTGTAAAGTTTTTTGGGATACTAAGGCCAACACAACAAAATCAGACTACAGTGGCTGACATACGTTGTAGCCTGATTCTACGGCGCCGTTATGTCAAGGCTAGGGCTGCCAACTGTCCCGCTATATGCGGGACGTCCCGTTTCTGGGGCCCTAAAGTATGGGTCCCGCAAAGGGTTCACGCGGGACGCCAGTTGTCACGCTTTTCAGGGGATACTAAACTGAAAATACTAAAATAATAATATAAATACGTAAATGAAAGCATTTAAGATTGCGACGTGTTAATTTGAATGTAACGCAACGACGGCGACTATAGCCTGCGAGCACCGTGTACTGAACGTGTATAACTGTGCGTCTAAATTTAACAGATCTGAAATTAAGCATTATTTTTTAATGTTAATGTCATTCCCGTCCCGCATTTTACAGCCAAGTCCCGCAATTAATTCGCAAATATCCCGCATATCTGTGATATTTAGTTGGCAACCCTAGTCAAGGCAGTGTCAAGGTCGCTGTTTTTTGTGGCGTTGTGTGTTAACTGCGGTACATAGCCAAAAGAATATATGTATAATTATATCCATGGCATCATCTAACAGATACCGATATGTCCCCCGAACGTTACTTCTTATTTGGTTTTCCGAGTTTTATCCTGTATCAAATGAGTTAGTTATAGTACTATTACTAGTATTCAGGGCAGGTGAGATGAAGGAATGTAACTCGTTAGAATACCTATATGAGTAAACCCACCTACATAAAATGTCGCAGTCACGAACGTACTTAAAGAGTGATGCTAGGTAATAAAATAATACTTAAACAGTCGTTAATAAGTACATTAGGTAGGACATTTTAATAAAAGTGTAGTCAGCTGCTGAAAAAAAGTAGGTACCTAGGTACATATCCGGTTTTTGTAGGTATATATAGGGGCACCTACCTAAAGTCTGTCAGCTAAAATATTTAATTTTGATGCCTGTTTGTGCACCCTGTCATCAAAAATAGAAGTAGATAGGTACCTACATAGTACCTATTTTATTTTGGAATTATAACTAACGTGAGACTCAAACATTATTAAAATTGTATGCGAGTATTACTCTATTACGTAATTTATGTCGATAATTGCTCGACATGTTTCTATCCATTTAGAGGATACTCATCATGGAGTAACTACGTTAAATATCTGTGGTAAATACCTACCTAGGTCAGGGATCGGCAATGTGTGGTTCGCATTCGCAAGTCTGATTTATTAGACCACCTAAGTGCAGCCTATTTACCTAATTACGCAAATTTCGTACATCGAAGCTCTGTCGTCGACGGCTTAAATATCTGTTGGTATCATATTAATGATTGCCTTGTCATTCATTGACATAACATAACATAATATGAAAAAGTTGAACTAGGTATCTCACCTTAGTTGTTATTTAACACATCTATGTTATACATAAATACAAATGTATGTACCTACATTAGCAATGCGCACAGTCTTGTATTATTATTGTCATTATAATAAATTAACTATTGTAGTATCTGCTAGTGCTACCTAAATATTGTAATTTTACTCAACGTATAGGAATAGTATGAGATAACGCTATCTAACCTAAATAGGTATTTATTTCCTATATAAGTGGTCGTTTCAAGCTGCTTGTCCCAGCCAGATAGGTCGCGAGTCGATCATAATAGGACCGCGACTCATCGTGACTATACGATAGCCATTCAGACATAAGTTTATATAAAATTTCCTCAACGGAACTGAATTAGTGATCTAGTGTTCGTCATAGTAACCGGTGTTAGTGAAGTATAACCCTAATTTTTGTGTAATACTGTTAGAATGGCTGATGTTCGCAGACGAAAGGTAAGTTCAGGTTGTTTATGTTGATAATCAAATCAAACATGTGATAGTTCGATTTTGGTAATGGAATTATAGGTAGTAAATTGCTTTTACGACTTTTAATTCGAGTGCTCTCAAAACTCAAGGCTGACTAGTCACTTTTAGCTTATTATGAGTTTAACAGTCGTTTAACCTAAATTTTGACTGCGAGTGCAACCGTCTTACAACAATACAGTAAGAAAATTAGAACCTTGTACTAAAACTGATGTAATCTCGCAGTTATCATTGAGTGAATAAGATTGCATCATGTTTTAGTAAAGTTTTTCGAGGACACAGTAATCAATGAAACTTCCTGATTTATAATACTGATTATGTTATGTACCTAGTAGTAAATAATAGTTAACCTTAACCTTCAACCACTAAATTATTAAATCGAGATTTGTGTTACTTACTTGCCTCAAGCCGCATTTACACGCTGCAGCAGACAAAATATAAAACATGAAAACAACCTTTGTGACCCTTTGTCGAATTCATAGACAAAGTAGAAGAATTATTAAGTTTCTGAAAAACGCCTTTAGTCTACGTGATTTTCTATCCAAGCTACAATTTAAATCGTGGAGAGCCAAACTTCATAAAATACATTAACTCAAACACCCTCATTGACATCAATTATTTTGACAGCTGCATTTTGCTTCCAACTTCCAAATTCTGTCAGCCAGCGATCAGCGACGTCGTTTTCAGCTAATTATGGAAGGCTTTAGTCGCTGAAATCATGTTACAAAAAGTAGACGTCAATTAATATTTAAATGTACAGTATTATTATTTAACGTAGGTCTGGTTGTGATGTTTATTTCAGCCCGATATGGGAAAATTCAGTACTTACCGGTACTTAGAGGTAAGGGTGTTGGTTTTTATTGGAGGAACGCAAATCGTATTCATATTTAATGTATGAAACACCGTAGTTAAATTTTTCTTATGGAAAAAATTACGATACCGCATTTCTTGGCTGTTTAAATGAGCGGAACTATTGATTAAACGAAACTTATTTTCATTGTAAGTTGCGACGCAGTCTGTAATGAATCTGAACTGATATATTCACTGAATTGTGGTTTGTTTTTATTTTGTTAACCTCTTGATCTGAAATGAAACAAAGATTTAATCTATATAGAATCAAAACAAAACATAACAGAAATGTGATGATTATTACCTGGATGAAATAAAGTTTGAATACTTACTGAAGTTGAAATGAAACTGCAGGTATATCCAGCATGATATGAAGTAAAATGATATGCAAAAGTTGATAAATTGGAAGTCACTATAGGTCACTTACGCAATTGCCCCTTAACAATATGACCTGGTGCATGAAATAGTAAATTGTTTGTATAAATAAGCAATTTTCACTTTTCACTTCATCAGCCTATCTCGGTCCACTGCTGGACGTAGGCCTCTCCTATTAACTATACTATGCGTATAGACGCATTAGGAGGTAAATGCCCATAATCGCCACGCTGGGCAAACGGATTGGCGATCGCAGTAATGTGTCCACTATGATGACGCTGCTGCCCATCATCAATCTTGTATCAAAGTATGGTCAGTGACACTTTAATCCCTTAGTCGACTCTTACGACACCCGCGGGAAGAGTTGGGGTGGTGACAATTGTATTCTTACTGCCGTCACCACACGGTCAAGCAATTTTCATATTTAAATAAAAACATTTTAACATACAGTAGGTAATTTTGTTTTTTAGCTATATGAAAGTTTAAAATTTTGGACTGCTTGTGCTGTGCCTCGGGATTTATAAAATCGTAAATATTTAATTCATATACACACACTTGTTAAGTCACATCCATATTTGTTTTAAGTATAGAACATCTTGTATGTTTTATAAACATATATTATTTAAAACTATATTAACCTTTTAACAGGCATGACTCAAAAAAAGGTGCAAGCCTCAACACCATTATACAGGGTTACTTTTTCACCTGTACAAAAAATCAACATACGTAATAGTAGTCCAAGTTACAGAATACTAGCATTTTTTGTTACTACCCCTTTAGAACAAAAAAACTAAAATACCGATGTTTGAACTTATCCGCAAACCTAATAAGAAAATTGGACGCATTACGCATTATCAATGTACATAACTAGCAAAACACACGAACTGGCAACTGTTTGTTTACAGCGCCATCGCACGTGGCATGGCGGCTTAAAAAAGCGGCGGTGATAATCAACTTATGATTATGACTTGGCAAAAAAATCTTACTTGATCCCAAATCTTCCTTCATGCTTGCACTAAGGACAGAAACTTTCTTCATTGAGGCGTATTTAAACACTTGAAATCAACTTTATGCACAATGATTGGAATAAAAAAAACATACCTGATTAATGGAGTCCATTTCTCATACTAATTAATTAAGTCACATACTTAAGCAAGTATTCAAAATGTTGGCCGTGGTTATCTAAACACACTCTTGCCCGTTTTTGAATGTTTCCTTCGATGTTTCCCAACACAAGTCTGTAGTTCTCACTTTTAAGTTCATCAAATGCACTTATTATTAGATTTTTTAAGTCTTTTAAATTTTGGGCCTACCCTCACCCCACAAAAACAGTCACACGGGGTCAAATCTGTTGACCTGGCTGGCCATAGCTATAACACTGGCATTTTCCAGGCGGGGCACACTTTCTTCAGCGTATAGCCGCTGGGCTGCCACTGTATTTTCCCCAATGAGAAAATAACTACGAACCATTTCGTACGAACAATTTCCGACTGAAGGTAGTACGATGCGGCGCGCGCGCACATACTTACGTCAACTGTGAGACTGACCGTCCGTGACCTAGTCACCCAGATTGAGGTACCTGCTGTTGCCAACTCGTGCGCAGGTCGCTCACCCCTTTCCGCCGCCCTCTGCGTCCCGCACCCCGTTGACGTCTTATCATTAGTAGGCCCATTATTTTGCATTTGCATGAAGGATAAATTAATAATAAATGAAAAAAAAAAATGTCAATTTTATTTGATAAATGTAATCTATTATCGATACCAAATATGTGGGAAAATTTATTGTACCGGTGAAAAAGTAACCCTGTATAGTATGAAAAATTCTGTACATGAAAAAAGACAAAAAGATAGTGGTATAGGGTGGTTGTTTTTGAGACCGGTGCCCTATAAAGGGTTAAGGCAAAGTAATGGCCATTTGAAACATTAATTTTATATACTTTTTTTTTATAAAAATCATGTGTGTGTTGTCATATTTCATTGTGGATTCAATTGGCAATGTTTGTAACTTAGCCATTTAATGCATGTGATTTAGGTATACATTGGCTGTTATGAAGGCCAATTATTAGGTTGGCTAAGTGCTAACTGCAAATCCGCAACTGCAATAGGTATACCAGTGTAAAAGGCTTATGTTACATTTTGTTATATTCTTCCAGTTAAAAGATGATAGCTCGGCATCCAACACCAACATCCGGAGTACCAGAGCACTGAAGCCGCCACGGCGGTTGAAGAAGACATTCATTCTTCTCATCGTAGCTGCATTATGCATGACATACTTTATGGGTAAGTCCTATAAAACATATAGATTTGATTTATCATTTTTAATTTTGTTTCAAACCTGATAAATCGAGTTAATTTTTCATGGAAATGACAACCTCACGTAAGTATGATTTGGTTCGTATTTCAAAAATCGGTTGCTCAATTCAGCTTATCGGGTTTGACCATGCAATGCCTGTATATGTTATGTTAAGGAGGCACGCTCGATCGGACTCGAGCGGGCTGTCGAGCATCCACTGTGCTCATTCACCCCATTTCCTTTAGCTGGAGCTGCAGGTTCTGGTAGCGTTCCCCCAATACTTCCTTCTAGCCTCCCCACTATACAGGGTGGAAAGATAAATCGGGCCCTGGAGGGAAACGACCTTTAATCCTTAAGTTGGCTCATTTTACTTAAAGGAAGCATTCTATTAGGGTTCAAACTTAAAACGCATTTTTATCTGTCTTAATGTAGGTGTTGTGTTTAGTTTGTATTGAAATAAGAGTGAAACAAATAATTATAAATGCCTTTAAAGCATGTGATGGATTTGACAGTATAATACATATAAGACGCATAATAATTTGTCTCTCCTAATGTATTTTTCTAAATTTTAAATGCAGTAATAAAGAGCTATATTTTAATGATAGTCATGCCTATTTACTAGTTATTTAAGCTGTTTGATTACATTTTCTAAACATTGGCAGTTACCCAACATCCTTATCAGCAGTAATATTAAAATTACATTAAGATGTAATATGGTAAATTACTTTGGAAATGCGTTTCTACCATGAGCAAAAATCTTTGTCAACTGGGTTCTAACTTGTCAGTTAGGGTCCATTCATTTAATATGTAAGGCCGACCCCCTCCCCCTGTTAAATTTTTATCATGTAAGAATCTAAAGGAAAAAAAACAATTTTTCTAAGTAACAATCTCGTAATGTTTATTTGTACTTACAAAAGTGCTAATAATTTTTATTTTTTGGTAGTAATAAACTTTGTTTTTATTTTAATCATTCATCTTAAAATCATACATCTGTGATCTTACGTAAGGACTATAAAGACTCCCTCCCACCCCCTTGTAAGAAGAAATAAAACATGACTTACCCTCCCTCCCCCTAAATCGTCTTAGGTAATAAATTAATGGCCTCTCACCAATAACAACAGCTAATTGTCGCGTCCACATTGAGGAAGCGAGGAAATTGCCGCGCGACGCACCTCCGGTGTGTAGTGTGTAGATGTGTCTCGCCTGAGGCATGTCTCTCACAGTTTTGCCATGAAGCCGAGGGGACCGCGCCGAGTGTGCCACTAAGAGGGATGGATATATAGTGAGCGTTGTTGCCATGCGAGAAAAATTACCCCATCATTTACCCTATTATATGAAACAATATTAAAATGTAATATCAAATATGTTTATTTAAGTGGAGTTTTAGTTTCTTAGTGTACCTTATTGTATTTAATTTACGAAATAGTATTTTAAACTGTCATAGATACGTGGCGTTTTTCAAGCAAAATATACATCTTTGCCGAATATCAATTAGATTGCATTTTAACGTATACCAACCAACAGTAGAATCCAAAAAAAGAATCTAAAGGAAAAAAAACAATTTTTCTAAGTAACAATCTCGTAATGTTTATTTGTACTTACAAAAGTGCTAATAATTTTTATTTTTTGGTAGTAATAAACTTTGTTTTTAATTTTAATCATTCATCTTAAAATCATACATCTGTGATTTTACGTAAGGACTATAAAGACTCCCTCCCACCCCCTTGTAAGAAGAAATAAAACATGACTTACCCTCCCTCCCCCTAAATCGTCTTAGGTAATAAATTAATGGCCTCTCACCAATAACAACAGCTAATTGTCGCGTCCACATTGAGGAAGCGAGGAAATTGCCGCGCGACGCACCTCCGGTGTGTAGTGTGTAGATGTGTCTCGCCTGAGGCATGTCTCTCACAGTTTTGCCATGAAGCCGAGGGGACCGCGCCGAGTGTGCCACTAAGAGGGATGGATATATAGTGAGCGTTGTTGCCATGCGAGAAAAATTACCCCATCTTTTACCCTATTATATGAAACAATATTAAAATGTAATATCAAATATGTTTATTTAAGTGGAGTTTTAGTTTCTTAGTGTACCTTATTTTATTTAATTTACGAAATAGTATTTTAAACTGTCATAGATACGTGGCGTTTTTCAAGCAAAATATACATCTTTGCCGAATATCAATTAGATTGCATTTTAACGTATACCAACCAACAGTAGAATCCAAAAAAAGAATGTAAGCAAATATGGCTGACATTCCATAGCATCTGACGTGTTTGAAACATATCGTGAAATACGTTCGCAGATATAATTTTAGGTTACCACTATAAATATCAATATTTTTTACTAAAAATGTATGTGAACTCTTTCAAGTTCGGAATAAAACTACGATTGTGTTTTAAAAGTGTTTTATTATGGAATAATGCAAGATATTAGGATTGTTTACATTTTTTTGGATTCTACTGACGAATGGTGTTAACGGTTTGCGGACAGCTCATATTGACTAGCAAAGATGCATTATATACTTAAAAATAATACATTGTTTTTACTTTTAGGTATACACTATCTTCTACCATCCCCGACTCTCAATTTCAACTCGTCAATAATGATATATTTAGTAACTTATCGACATTAAATTAAAAAATATATATATATCATCATCGATTTCATTAGAAGAATGAAAAATTACATGTACCTACTTACCACAAACAACATAGTAAATAAACCCTCGATTACCCAAACTAGTTTGGGCAAACTTATTCGGATAATTTAAATAGGATAAGGTAAAATAAAACGACAACGTATATACAAATAACATTTAATTTACTCATAAATAATTAGAATTCTATGGAAAGAAAAAATCTGCAAGTGCACCATCGGGCCAAACCACCATTTATACATTATAATAATTTTACGAACGTGGGCAACTATCATTCTGAAATTACCCCAAAATTTTGGGTAATTATACCCTCCTTGCCCTGGCATCCCTCGAACAATAACAAAGTCACTGAATTATTTCCCTTTTCCGAGTTAATTATGGCCCAAATGCTTTCTAATGACTAGTATTTTTATCAGTTTACATTTTAAAATGGTTTGCTAACAGTTTCATTTAGAATTAGACCGAAAAACACTATATTTACCTGCGAAAGGTTATGTCAGCAATTTTTCGCTCGTTTCTACTTTTACAGTCTAGTACTTCGCATCGCACCATATCTAGAAGATAAACACAGATGAAATTGTTCAAAATAAGCCTTGGGATAAGTTGTTTGTGTCCACTTTCACATTGAAAACATTTAATTTCACTCCCACCAGACGTAAGTGACGTATTCAACGCATTTGTCTGGCACATAGATGCTAAGTGCCACACAAAAAATAGTGGCACAGTGATAAGGACGGACGATTATTGTTCCTTTTCACTTCCACTAGTTAATAGTTTTTTAAGACCATCCCTTTCGTTCTTGCTATTATTATTACGTTGTCAAATCCATATTAATCCTACATTCATGCATGAAGCACATTTGAGGAGTGTCTTTTCAAAAGGGCTTATTTCCACTCTGTCAACAAGCGTAATTTTTTTCTGTATTCATAAGAGAAATGACGAATGTCTTTTCAAAAGTGCTTATTTTATTTTTTATTACCTTTAAACTATGAATGTAGTTTTTACTTAAAATAGAGGATATAATTATGTTAAGTTTCAAGTTTAAATAAGTATTTTCCTGAACTTTAAAAAAAGGATAAAAAACAAAATCCGGATCAAAAGGCCCTATTTCTTCCTTTTAATATGATAATGCAATCGGCATTTTAAGTGTATATTATACATTCATTGTCTACGATAAATCAGGGTCGCGTTTTATAAAGTTACAATTTCCAATTTCGCTGTTTGCCTCTCTTTCTAGCCAATATGTGCCTGCGTAAGAGAGGCAAACAGCGAAATTGTAAATTTACTTTATAAAACGCGATCCAGAACTCCTTAAATATCTCTATTGACTAAGTGGAAATAAGCCCTCTTCAAAATACTCCTCATTTACACGCTACAACCTGCCTCGCGCGGCAAATTGCGTCGCGTCTCGTTCAGTGTGGACGCGGCTATTTGCATATTTCTGCGATGCACGCCAATTATATCTTAATAGGAACAATTGGCGGAATCATTTTATTTACAAACTTACAGTCTTTTGTTGTGATATTGCGTTGGTGACTTGTGGTGGAAACACGTACGAAACTACAGTGTTTGATAAACTGATCATCATGTCAAATATTACTATTCTACTGAGATTTCCTATTTTAATTCCAGGTTGGTATTTGTTATTATATTTAATTGTACACAGGCAGCTGTTACTGATACACCGTCTAAATTAAGTTCACTTTTAAATATTAAAACGTTATGTCGTTTACATTTATATTAGTTATTTGACGTTAAATAGTCTAGCATATTTTGGCTAACGTCCTTGGAGCCGTCTACTTCAAAGTAAAAACGTTTAAAATTTTATACATTATTAGTAGCTGTGTACTATATCGGGTTCGGGGAACTTTTCACGTAGAACCGATGGCCGTTGAGACGGAAAAGTTCACGAATGGCGACCACGTACTTGGCTTGAAGTTACTTGAGGCTTGAAGTGGGTAGGGGGGCCTACGAGGCGGACTGATGACCTGATGAAGGTCATAAGAGTCCGCTGGATGCGAATGGCGCTGGGCCGGTCATTGTGGCAATATTTAGAGAAGGCCTATGTCCAGCAGCTACCGATTCACTGACCTTGTTGTCTTTCATGGCTTAAATACATATTTTCCCAAAAATTTAATCAATTTAATAGTAAGACAAAATATTGACACAAAAACTGCTATAAATAATTCGTTCTAAAAACAGTTCCTAGTTAAATTTCAATTTTCGTGAAACATAACTATATATATAATTAAACGGTTAAACTCAAGTGTATTTAGTCACTTTTCGAAGAGACAAAGCGATAACTCGCGAGTCGTTTGGCGTGAACGCGCAGTGCTTGATAATGGAGACGGTTCCTAGCTGTCTAAAATATGCGCAAAAGCAAAGAAAATTGCCATTTAAGCTTTTCATAATTTAACGAACTGGCGTGTATTTGAATGTCGACTGTCACAAGTCACAAAGCATGTATGTCAACATTTTCTACGCGTACTCATGTTTGAAGTTGGTTTTGTTTAATATAATAATGTACCGACACTTGGCCTAGTTTTTTTAACAATGTATATAGGAACTTGTCTTTAGTGAAACTATCGGTACATGGAATAGTAGCTTCTATTTTGAGATTTTGTATAATTGCGTGCGCTTTAGTAACAATCTAAAGGGTCCATGGAAAGAACATGTTTAGTCCTTCTAAAAGTCAGGGTTTTGC
>JALPQI010021886.1:0-18233 GCA_025490895.1 Thaumatotibia leucotreta
ATTGGCAACTTGTCTAAGCATTCTGACCTCCTATTTAATGCTTCGATTCGTATAGGCTAAGGAGACGCCGTTGTCCAGCTGTGGACTGATACAGGCTGTTGGTATGTTGTGACAGTCATCATCCTTATTCCTGGCAGTAAAAAAAGCGGTAAATTAAAAAAAAATAAGCTCGAAGAGTTGTATGCCCAAAAAAAAAATTACTTCCTTTTTAACTGACAGGTATTTTATTGATATATCTAGGTTTGAGTTTAACTACATCATCAGCCTATGATAGTCCACTGCTGGATGTAGGCCTCTCCTATTAACTATGCGTATGGACGCATTAGGAGGTAAATGCCCATAATCATGAGTTTAACTAATAGCCCTTAAATACCTTAGACATTTCCCAGAAATATTGACTCATCAGAAATCTATCCCGCAAAGAAATCCTTTACCTACTGAGGCCTTTTGTGTAAGACATTTATGGTTTGGCAGAACGCCAAGAACGTCTTTATTGTAATTCTGGATTTATCTAAATACGAGAGATCTATTTTTTTATTTTCAAGCATTGAGACAAAACCAAAGTATGTGGTATAACTATCCGAATGGATAAACTTAAGTTACTGGTTACAGGACAATCGATTGTACTTAAGTACTAACGTACAGCATGGATATTAGGGTGGGTCGAATTTTAAAATATTTGCCGTAAACGCGGATAGGGCTCAAAAATTGCGTACATTCTAGGAAATATGATGAAAAATATTGCAATGTATTTTTAGCCCTCACTAGGGGATAAGGCACTTTAGAAATCGATATTAATACTTATGGTGATACGTTATTTTGGTATAAGAATATATATGGTATAAGAAATGTAAATGTTTCATCATATCAACAGGTCAAAGGAAAAGCTGAATGTAGAATAAGATGGAAATTACTCCACCGACAAGAGCCTAGCTCTTAAATTGGATGATGATGATGAAGAAAAAAATGTCATAATATATTTTTCATTTGTCTTTATTTCCAACTAATATATGTATAACAATATTTGTCAAAAAATAACAGAAGAAAGAATTAGCGTAAAAGGACTAAAATTAATTACTCAAGTTGCAAGGTATAAATAACTATCTACTTGACATACAACATTTATGAATGCTGTATTACTCGCTATCAAAAATAAGATAAATAGTCTTTTTACCAAAACACTAGCAACAATTTTTAGAATACTTTCCCTTAATGTTCCATACTCTTGGGACACCCAGTATTGTAGTTTGATGACTAAAAACAGAAAAAAAAAATGACTGGTTCTACAAAGATATTTGCTTTTATATTGCCAAAGTCCCATCCACCCTGTATTTACCTAGTCACGTCATATTTAGCGAACCATCTCACGTGGAGACTTCACCTTTTCAAATTAACCCAACGAGTTAAGGGTTGAAGAATAAATAATGAAGTGCCCCTGATCCCCAATTAACGGGGATGAAATTAATTTTAATCAGGGTGTTTCGAAAATAGGCTTAAGTATGTAAATTATACGTTAATTGCTATGTGAAAATCTTAATAACTTAGGCTTATAATTAGTTTGTTTATTTAATCGCTTATCACAATTATTATTAATTTTCTTTTTAAATTACAGTTAAAGTAAAACATATAGATGCCTGCAAAGTTCGAGAAATATGTATAGGTATACGATTTTATTCTATTTTTTTTTCACTAGCAAATTTTATTGACTGGGTATTTGATTACCTACATATCTAAATAAATATCTACAGTCAACTTTATTTATACTACCTGTTGCCTGCGACGTTGTTTTCGTAGAATTTTCTTAACTCTATCTTAGGAAATGCATCTTTATATATATGAGGGCCATCTGTACTAAAAAACGTCGTACGAGACACATGCAAAAAGGAAAATTCGTAAGTCGTGTCGGTTTAAAACATCGCCACTCGTTTCTAATATCATGTTTTTCGCACTTTTGTCGTAATTTACACCATCTATTCGAATACGCGTCTTTTCTTACTGCTAGAAGGACTATTATACTTAACAAATAATATAAATATATCCCAATTCGATGACGAATTCTAACAAGGATAAGTGATAAAACACGTTAAAGGCGGCTAAGGAAATATTCACACAATAAAGTTTAGGTTAATTTGTATTCGTACCGCACTCGTGTGAGAGATATGAATAAAAAAGAAACATCGTACAGAATCGGTTTCCATTGTACTTTCCAGTAGCTGTACTATGACTTTGCAAGTATCTGTAACGTTAGGTTTTACTGATACTTAAAGCAGGCCATCGCGCTCGCTTCAATTGTCAGTGCATTATTTGTATATTGTAACATTGTATTGTATAATATTATATTTCCTTTTTTTGTATTTTAATTTTTATATGTAAGTATGTGTATTAGAATTAGTACCTAACGTGCGTGACCTCACAAACGGCCCCAATTGAAGACCAGCGCTGGGCTGTAATTACAACCAGTTTCATGCTGAATTGGGGACAGTTTTGTGTCAAACTTTGTTTCTTGTCCTTTAAATGTGTAGGTATGTTGTTAAGTCATGTACCTATTGTCACAAATCAATATTTTTTCTTTCTTTCCTATTCATTGAGTAAAACCTAACGTATCCTTTGCTTTTCAACTCATAGTACGGCTACTGCCCTTTAGAATTGGCTGGCTTTTGCCCTTTAGAACATAACAATAGGCATGATGACTGGCAAGTCAAATCAGCATCTTTTTTCGAACTGTCAAAACGATCACCACTATGCAATTTTATATGAAATACTCAAAAGTGACGTCACGTTTGAGTACCTACTGCCAAATGACCTACTCTTTTAAGTTCTTTTCAATTTATTAAATAGAAGTTCTGTACAAAAAATACTGCAATCTACATCTTAGTAATAATTTCTTCGTGTATTATGTCGTGCATAATGTCAAATAATCTATTTTAGTACAGATGGTGCCTTTTTTAGGCGCTAGTGCGAGAAGTGGCCCATTTTACGTCAGGTCCAAAACTTCGGAGGGCCATCTGTACTAAAAACGTCGTACGAGACACGTGCAAAAACGAAATTCGTAACTCGTGTCGATTTAAAACACTCCCTGTCGGTCGTGTTTTAAAACATCGCCACTCGTTTCGAATTTCATGTTTTTCGCACTTGTGTCGTAATGTACTATTTTAACTGGATTTTAACAAGAATTATGACTGATCATTCCTATTCTATTTTTCCCGTATAACGTACGACAATGAAAACGGGCGTTAATAACACAGAGCAATTGAACCAATTTATGTTTGTTTGCGTTCGCTAAGAGGCCGGCACCGAATGAGGTATTAAAATTAAAGTGATTTATTATACCCACAATAGCGATGGAATTGAATAATAATGTTTATGGAATTTACGATATGGCTTTATTCATTTTTAATTATTTGTGCAATCATTTTAAAGTTGCCTCGCCAAAGAGTACGGTTTTGTACCGTTTGGCGTAGAAACTTTAGGTTCATGGGGCCCCAGTGCACGCAAATTGTTTGCTTAGATCGCGAAACGTCAGGTTGACGTAGCTAAAGACCGAAGAGCTGGCGACTTCCTCGCACAACGCATCAGTATTGCGATACAGCGAGGAAATGCCGCCAGCATCCTCGGTACAATGGCACAAGGGCCAATCTTAGATATAGGTTAGGTTGAGTAGATTAGTTAGATTTAATCTATGTACATAAATTGTAGTTTTGAAAATAAATATATTGAGAAAATAAAGCTTCAAATTATTAAAAAATAAAGGAAATATTTTTGATTAACTGCTTTGCTTACAATGTCATATGCTTAAAGCTGTGCGGAATCGCAAATTATGCGACGCAACTATCAGTAATTGTGAGAGGCAAACATCCATATACAGTTAAAGGCAAAATAAGATGTATAAATAATAATCTTTTTTTTTAATTATCAGCCTATGATAGTCCACTGCTTGACGTAGGCTTCTCCTATTAACTATGTGTATAGACGCATTAGGAGGTAAATGCCCATAATCGCCACGCTGGGCAAGCGGATTGACGATCGCAGTAATGTGTCCACTATGATGACGCGGCTGCCCATCATAATTCTTTTACGACACCCGCCCCGACCCCGCCCCGACTCTAACGACACCCACAGGAGGAGTTGGGGTTGACAAATGTATTTTTACTGCCGTCACCACACGAGCATACATAATAAAAATGGTATAAAAAATGACCCAGTGCACTTTAAGTTTGTTTAATAAGAACATGGTAAGATGTTTATACGAGGATTCAAAATACATATATATGTTTGCACTTACTGTACAAAACTTTCTTGCATTTAACTTAGTTTCAAGACTTGCAGCAAAAACTCGTAGGTATCAACTCAGCAATAAAAAATCCTAGGATTAAAAATATTTAGTTAATAAATAACTTGATTTGTGTTTTCACAATACGTTCAAAATCCTGGGACTTAAACTCCTGGGTGCTTAGACAAGTTGCCAATCGCTAACACCTAATCGTCAATCGTAAACGAAAAGCAGCTGTCCTTGTCACACTAATATGAAAGAGTGACAGAGAGGGAAAACCACGATACGCTACTAAGCGTTAGCGATTGGCAATTAGGCTAAGCATCCTGGGCTGCTGTTTCGCAAGCAGCATCACTATAAATGTGTGCTAGGCTACGTACGGAGGCCGTTTAAAAAGCATCGCAAACTTAATAATCCATGAATTCGAAGATTTGTCTCTGTCGTTTCAACGAAGGCGTCATTAGAGTGACAGAGACAAATCCTTTAAATTTGCGTATTTCGAATTCTTATTCGTTTTTCGCGGCAGTTTTTGTATAAACTTGATTATTTTTAATTAGCTACCTCTTAGCCTATTCTCACACAATGGTATCTCGTTAAATTAGTGTTTATGTTTCGAACTAAACGTATTTAATGGATACAAATTTACCTTGTTAATAATTACGCTGCTAGGTAATTTTAGTTTATTTTCATTCATCTGTTTACGTACACTCCATGTACAATTAATTCTACGTATTGGTTATACAATGACTAAGCTCTAAGTTAGGTAGAATACTACATGACGATGTATGTGCGAATAAAATGAAGTAAGAAACGAGTGGCGATAAATTAAAACACGACTAAAGAGAGTGTTTTGAATTGATACAAGTTACAAATTTCCGTTTCGCTCGTGTATTTTAAGGAGTTTTTCAGCAGAACTAAAAACATCAAATAAACCTTACAATAATATCTCATCATCAGCCTATCTCAGTCCACTCCTGGACGTAGGCCTCCTATTAACTATGCGTATGGACGCATTAGGAGGTACATGGCCATAATCGCCATGCTGGGCAAGCGGGTTGGCGATTGCAGTAATGTGCCCATTGGGCAGGCAGCGTCATCATGGACAGTGCCCATCATCAATCTTCTATCAAAGAATAGTCAGTGACACTTCAATCCCTTAGTCAACTCTAATGACATCCGCGGGAAGAGTTGGGATGGTGACAATTGTATTCTTACTGCCGTCACCACACCGCCAAAAATAATATCTACTGTGCGTAATGCTGTACGAAAGTCCATTACAGCTCTATAAGTCGCACTAAGCATGTAATGACACGCACGGTTACACACTTAGCCGTGTGTTGACGGCAGTAAGAATACATTTGTCACGACCCCAACACTTCCCGCGGGTGTCGTAAGAGTCGACTAAGGGATTGGAGTGTCACTGCCCATTTTCTGATATATAATTGATATAAGATTGATGATGGGCAGCAGCGTCATCATAGTGGACACAATACTGCGATCGCCAATCCGCTTGCCCAGCATGGCAATTTTGTCCATTTACCTCTTAATGCGTCTATGTTTCGCATATAATAAGAGAGGCCTACGTCCAGCAATGGACTGAGATAGGCTGATTATGTGATGTGACGTAATGACACCCACACCGAACGAGTGTGATGAAAAAACAGCAATTCCTCAGAAACTAAGTCTGCGCAGGCCAGTTATTTGCGATCCTTTTTGTTGTGCTTATAAACTATTATTTACCGAAGGATTCCTGGCGAGTACGTTCATAAATTTTCCGATGCTCATATTTTTTGCGTCTTTTTACTGGGACATGGGATTCGAACTCGGGGGAGCCATATTAGAGAAAGTCACAGTAGATCCTTATACGTGTGTTCTATCGTCTGTACAATGGGTGCTCTGAAGAACTGTTCGACATGATGCCAACGTCCACTTTTTATCATCGCACCGCTCGCCACCGACTGGGCGCTCATCCTCACACCTTGAAACCTAAATGGTCGCGCACCGTGCGGTTTCAGAGGAACTTCCTCCCGCGGACGGTCCGTCTGTGGAATGAGCTCCCTGCCGAGGTTTTCCCGTTGGACTGCCAGTATGGGGTTCTTCAAAAGAGGAGTGTACAAGTTCTTATTGGGTCGGCAACGCGCATGTGACACCCCTGGGATTGCAGGCGCCCATAGGCTACGGTGACTGCTTTCCATCAGGCGGGCCGTATGCTTGTTTGCCACCGACGTGGTATAAAAAAAAAGATCAGTCTTGCCAAATTGCATAGAAGGTTGTTCTCTTTTTTTGTAAGTACTGTTAGTTGATTTAATTTTTTTGGAGATCTGTCAAAGAGCATTATTACTATAACGGTTAGAAACGGGAGCAATCACTGCGACATGACAGTGATCTATATAGTTCATCTATCAGTCCTAATTAATAAGAATATTTAAAAAAACTGTTTGATATTTTTATATACAGGTTGTTCAGTTCATCTTACCAACGCCTGTTTTCGCTTAAGGTGCGTTCAAACTAAAAGAGCATTCGCTGTTCTAACCTCCCACTCTACGAAATTCGATCGGTACACAAAACGTGATTGGTTGATTTCGTAGAACGGGCACTAGAACAGCGAATGCTCTTTTGGTTTAAACGCACCTTTACGCTACACCAGAATACCGAAACGGATTTGCATAGGAGACGGTTAGAGTAGCACTTATTGCTTATCCCTTAGAGTATGCTCAAAGGCATCCAGCCTTATAACTATACCTAGATATTTTTCTAGCAGGAACGAGGGATTGACAAAATGAAACATCGACATAACTGTTATCGATGAGTACACTCTATTCTCATAAAGATGTTGAATAAATGTTCGTAAAATCAGGTAACCAACAAAACATAGGACCCATTTAGACTTTATTTTTAAAATTTAATACTTTATATTGATTATTGCCTGTGGCGATGGCGGTTTATAAGTCTTTGTTCTTTTGATGGGAACTAATTATAAGAGATAAGAAAAATAAAGTAGCATTCTGAATATGATTTGCATTCTTATTAATGATCGATAAGTTACGGTAAGCGACAAAGTGGGACGTTTTATTAAAAACTAACACATATATTTATCGACTACTACAAAACTTATCGATACCAATTATGTCGATGTTTAATTTTTTCAATCTATCGTTAAAAATATCTAAGTATACTTATAACAGATAGTTTCAACATCAGCCACGAAATCTGAGGACGTGTGTTCAAATCTCACGTCCGGCATTGGTAAACTTTGTACATTTTTTGTAGTAAAAAACCTAGCCTACTGTAACTTTCTCTTATACAGGTCAAGTCGGAAGATATGAATTATTTAATCGGTCCTGCGTATTGTTGGAGATATATTACCATATCATTGTTTTTCTTCAGGGGATTGTTTTTCGACCATTTCGCCTTTTCTTTCGAATAATCCACGACCTTTGGTCGTTGCATTTGTTTTTCGTAACGTATTTTGTTTTATCTGATATTTTTAATGCTATAAACAAATAAAAACGTGGAAGCTGCAGTAATAAATCGCTTTTCGAAATCGATCCTGTGTTTCCAAGTGTAAGATTTAATACGCGGTATTTTTCATGTTTTTTCGAGCAGCAGTTGTGATAAAAAAGAAATTTAGGTACAGAAATAAGTATTTTATTTAATCTATTATGCGTTGATTGTTACAGCAATAAACTTAAACGATAAAAAATTATGCTACACACCCCGGCAATGAAAACGGGTCAGGTGTTTTATTTCATAGAAAATAATGCAAACATGGAGATTTCAAATATATTTAAAAATATTTATATTGTAGGTAAAATATATTATTAAATCAGGTTGTATTGGATTTTCCCTAAATTTATAAATAAACCCAAAAAAACTTTAAAATTGTCGTTAGGTCGGTTTGTATAGACAAAAATGTAGACCGTTTAAGAAAACCACCTAAAATGTATGGTAAATCGAGTTTTTTTTATCATGAGTTGCTATTTTTATATCTCCGGAGTCATCTGACGATAAAATTCCGTGTTTTTCGGATCGGGGGAAAACTTCAGGGAAATTCCAATACAATCTGATGTTAAAAACAGTTCCACTTGTATTATAAATATTTATTTAAATTTTTTGTAATCAGCATGTTTCCAGTATTTTCTATGTAAAAATCCACCTGACCCGTATTCATTGACCGCGAGTGTATTTTTCATCATCATCATCATCACATCAGCCGAAAGACGTCCACTGCTGAACATAGGCCTCCCCCAAAGATTGCCACAATGACCGGTCCTGCGCCACCCGCATCCAGCGGACTCCCGCGACCTTCACCAGGTCATCGGTCCACCTTGTGGGGGGCCTACCCACGCTACGTCTTCCGGTACGTGGCCGCCACTCAAGAACCTTCTCGCCCCAACGGCCATCGGTTCTACGCGCAATGTGCCCCGCCCACTGCCACTTCAGTTTAGCGATTCGGAGAGCTATTTCGGTTACTTTGGTTCTGCTGCGGATGGTCTCATTTTTAATCCGATCACGCAGAGAGACTCCTAGCATAGCCCTCTCCATTGCCCTTTGGGTGACTTTGAGCCTTCTTATGAGGCCCATTGTAAGCGGCCACGTTTCAGTACCGTATGTCATCACTGGCAACACACACTGATTAAAGACTTTCGTCTTCAAACACTGCGGAATATTGGACGAAAATATGTGTCGTAGCTTCCCGAACGCTGCCCAACCGAGTCGGATTCGACGATTGACCTCTTTCTCGAAGTTGGACCTACCTAACTGGATAGTTTGTCCTAGGTATATATATTCGTCTACAACTTCGAGTGTAAAGTCTCCGATTATTACGGGAGTTGGTGCTACATGGGAATTTGACATGATTTTCGTCTTATCCATGTTCATCCTAAGACCAACTCGCTCGGAGGCTTTACTGAGGTCAACGAGCATAGTACTCAAGTCCTCCAAGGTCTCAGCCAAGACTACTATATCGTCAGCGAATCGAAGGTGAGTGAGGTACTCGCCGTTTATGTTGATACCCAGCCTTCTCCAGTCCAGAGTCTTAAAGACATCCTCCAGTGCAGCGGTAAACAGCTTAGGGGAGATGACATCTCCCTGCCTAACTCCCCGCTGCAGCAGAATAGGCTTCGAGCTCTGGTCTTGGAGTCGGACTGACATTGTGGCGCTCTCGTACAAACACTTCAACACCTCGATATAGCGGTAGTCGACTTGGCACCGTTGGAGAGACTGTAGTACTGCCCATGTTTCGATCGAATCGAAGGCTTTCTCGTAGTCCACAAACGCTAAACAGAGGGGCAGGTTATATTCTTCGGTCTTCTGTATAACCTGGCGAAGCGTATGGATGTGGTCTACGGTACTAAAGCCTCTTCGGAAACCGGCTTGTTCGGGAGGCTGGAAGTCATCAAGCCTGCGTGCAAGACGATTCGTAATGACTCTTGAAAACAGCTTATAGACATGGCTCAGAAGTGAGATGGGTCGGTAGTTCTTCAATAAAGCGTTGTCACCTTTTTTGAAGAACAGTACCACCACACCTCTGTTCCATGCCTTTGGCGTTCTCCCTTCCAGTAAGACGGAATTGAACAACTTCTGAAGAGCCGTAAGGATCGGTTTACCACCCGCCTTCAGAAGCTCAGCTGTAATTCCGTCCTCCCCAGGCGCCTTGCTATTTTTGAGCTGTTCAAGAGCCATTCTAATCTCGCACAGGCTGATGTCCGGGATGTCTTCTGTATAGTGTCGGGTCAGTCTAGCTCTGAGGTCTTCCGCTAGAACAACTTCGGGTCTGCTAGTTGACGTGTACAGCTGTCCATAAAAACCCTCTATCTCACTCAGCAGCTCAGATCTGGATGTGACGATTCTACCATCCTCAGTCTTTAATTTGGCGAGCTGGCTTTGCCCAACAGACAGATTCCTTGCAAAAACTTTAGAGCCCTTGTTCCGCTCGATGGCTTCTTCTATACACTTGGTACGGAATTGGCGCATATCGCGTTTGAGAGATTTAGAGATCTGTCTGTTGAGCTGCCGGTATAAAGTCGCATCAACTGAGGATTGTAGAACCAGTTCACTCCTTTTTTCCATTAGCTTCTGAGTGGAGTCGGAGAGCTTTCTGGTCTTATTTGTCCGCTGGGCCTTAAAAAACTTAGACCCAGCTCTATGGACAGCTTCCACAAACCCGTCGTTGAATACGTCCACGTCATCGCCTAGGCAATCGAAACGGTTTTGGAGTTCCAGCTGAAAGCTCTCGGGGTTTTGGAGATGGAGTGCAGGACGGAGCGTAGACTTCATCAGTCGCGAGCGTTCTAGCTTAGGACATATATTCAACGTGCCTCTTACCAGGCGGTGATCGCTACCGGTTTTAACCGTACTGATCACAGAAACATCGTTGAATATATGTCTCTTCGTCGACATGATGAAGTCGATCTCGTTTTTAGTTGCACCGTCGGGACTCATCCAAGTCCATTTTCTGTGCTCGCGTTTCTTAAAGAAGGAGTTCATCATGTAGAGTCCCTCCTTCTCCAAGAAACCAGCCAGCAGGTGGCCCCGGTGGTTCCGACGTCCAACCCCAAATTGCCCCACCCTCAGTTCGTCACCATCTCTCTTGCCCAGTTTCGCGTTGAAGTCCCCCATAACAACGGTGAAGTAGGTTCTGGAGCTATGCATGGCTTCTGAGATATCATCATACATAGCCTCCACCTCGTCGTCGGAGTGTGTCGAAGTCGGCGCGTACACCTGTATGACCTTCAGCGAGTATCTCTCAGATACTCTGAGTATAAGGTACGCCACCCTAGCCGACACACTCTCGATCTTCACCACGTTGTTTACGAGGGACTTGTGGACGATGAACCCGACACCTCCCTGGGACTGTTGGTCGCCCTCCCGGAAATAGAGCAAGTTGCCGGACTTTAGGATTATCGTGTCCTCGCCCTCTCTTCGGACTTCTGACAATCCCACAATGTCCCAACGCAACTTGCTCAATCCTTCCTCCAGTTCCACTAACTTTTCGTCGGTCCGCAGTGTACGTGTGTTGTATGTTGCCAGGGCCAGAGGTCGTCGGTGGTGGTAGCCGGATCTTCGCCGGAGATTCTTAGCACCCCTGACCCCGCTAGCACCCTGGCCGCTACCATAACCAGGGCACCGGGGGTCGCCGGAACCTCGGGGCCGCGGCCTTGTTTGTATCATCATCATGGGGGGTAATTGCCATAATCGCCACGCTTGGCATGCGGGTTGGCGATCGCAGTGTCTCCACCGCACTTTAGGGATGCTGCTGCCCATCCCCCGGTGGTCTTGGTCGTAGTTTTCAGACATACCCGGGTCAAGTGTATGATCAGTAACACTTCAGTCCCTTAGTCGACTCCTACGACACCCACGGGAAGAGTTGGGGTGGTGACAAATGTATTCTTACTGCCGTCACCGCACGAGTGTATTTTTACCTATAAAAAAATACTTAAAATAATGGAGGTTGATCTACGAGTATCAATTTTCCTCCATTGTCAGTCACCCGTAGACCACAAACCCTATAAAGTGTTCGAAACGTCGAAATGCAGTTAAATTTAATTAATATACGCGATATAATCCGTTGAAATAGTCTTATTACATAAAAAAAGTACTGTTACAGTAAAAAAACTGAGTGGTCCTTATTGTCTTTTAAAAGTGCATTTAGACCAAATGAGCATTTCCTCATTCTATCCCCCACTCTACGAAATCAACGAATTTCGACGAATCATGTTTTGTGTAACGAACGAATTTCGTAGAGTGGGGGATAGAATAGCGAATGCTCGTTTGATTTAAATGTACTTTAAGAAGTATAAATTTGAATCTGGGAGTTTTTTAAGCAATGCTTAAAGCCAGTACCAACCAGGGAATCAAACTAAAATACCGCAAATTACCGAACTAACTTGGCAGTTTTTATTGCACTCAGCTCTACAACTAAGTTGGTAATGTATGCGACTTGTTTGTTCCCTGTTTTAAACTATCCTAAATCATCTAAATTTAAGGAGTAACCAACTTTTAATTCAAGTAAATTATTTTACGATCTGACGACGTAGAGCAAAATGTATAGAAAAATATTACTAATTATATCATAGGGACGTTTAATTTTCTCATACAAAAGGGACTCATAAGTTGCCACATGGCTGCCCCAATATCATTATCATCACCAGCCTATGATAGTTCACTGCTGGACGTAGGCCTCTTCTATTAACTATGCATATAGACGCATTAGGAGGTAAATCCCCATAATCGCCACGCTGGGCAAGCGGATTGACGATCGCAGTAATGTGTCCACTATGATGACGCTGCTGCCCATCAACAACCTTCTATCAAATAATGGTCAGTGACACTTCAATGAAATCCCTTAGTCGACTTTTACGACACCCGCAGGAGGAGTTGGGGTGGTGACAAATATATTCTTATTACCGTCACCACACGGCTACAATATAACAAGGTTCTATTTTAGAATTATAACTTCCGTGAGACTCAAACATATTAAAATATTATCGACGAGTTGGGCTTTGACCGAAGGTGCTCCGGACGAGGACCCTCTTAATGGGTCGAAACATGTCGAGCAATCGTCGACTTAAATACGTGAGCAACCCGGTTCGATAATATTTTAAGAAGGTTATATGTAGAACTTTTGGGACAATTGCAAACAATTTGTACAAAATAGTTAAATGCCGTGTGGTGACGGCACTAAGAATACATTTGTCACCACCCCAACTCCTCCTGCGGGTGTCGTAAGAGTCGACTAAGGGATTGAAGTGTCACTGACCATCCTACAAGATTGATGATGGGCAGCAGCGTCATAATAGTGGACACATTACTGCGATCGCCAATCCGCTTGCCCAGCGTGGCGATTATGGGCATTTACCTCCTAATGCGTCTATACGCATAGTTAATAGGAGAGGCCTTCGTCCAGCAGTGGACTAACATAGGCTGATGATGATGATGAGTTAAAGGCCTCTAAATTTTACTTTACAATTTTTGTATTACGAAGTCAAATGTGTAAAAACTTCTGACTGTGAACAAGACGACAAATTGAAATTTATAAAAAATAAAATATAAAAATCTTGGAATATCTTACACAAATCAACCTAGTCCCACGGTAAGCTCAATTAAGGCTTGTGATGGGGGTACCAGGCGACGATATATGTAATAAATAGATACTTAAATACACATACAGCCATGACCAAGGACCAAACATTTGTGATAAATAAATACACATATAATGTCCTCACTGGGATTCCAACCCGGAACCTCCTGCTTCGTAGGCAGGGTCACTACCAACTAGGCTACGGAGACTGATAATTTTAGCTACGGAGGCTACATTTTTGAGAGTTGCTATTTTTTTTATTATCGTTATTTTTAATTTATAATGGTCCATGACACATCAATCCCTAAATCGCCTCTCACGACACCCACTTAAGGAGTTGAGGTGGTGACAAATGTATCGTCACCACGCGTTGGATTAAAATAACCGTACAGTAACCCAACAAACGAACTGGGAATCAAGCCTAAAATATAGCCGCAAATTACTACTCTAAGTTACCACTTTTTATTGCGCTCTATAGCCAAGTTCGGAATGTATGGGACTTGTTTGTTTAAAGCGTTAAATCATAGTTTAAAGGATAGTAAAGTATGATTATGCTTCAAAGTTTTTCAATTGCAATTCAGAAAGTGAAGTTTATGGATGTGAAAGTAAATTGTGAGTCTGTTTTCAGTTCTATTATCTTGTTTATGAAGCCTTAAAATGCTTTTATTATTATTAATATCAGGGACAAAATTTTTAATTAGTATTTAGTCCAGCATTCATGAAATATAAATAAATATAAATAGAATAAAACTATGAAAATGATGACATCCGCAGACCACGAACCCTGTAAAATGTTCGAAACGTTGGAATGAAGTTAAAGTTAGTAAATATACGCGTGTTTATACGTTATACGTTTTCATAGTTTTATTTCATGTGTAATCATCGCAGTACTAACCGAAGAAAATATTAAAATAAATAAGTTCGAAATATGAAGTACAGATGTCGCTAGTGATTAACTTCACAATACCATTGCCTAAATTCGCTGTGATTTACGGAGGGTCGTCTGGTGTAATTGGAAGCACGTTGGACCGGCAATCCAGAGGAAGCGGGTTCGAATCCCGTGACAACCAAAGTCTTTCGCAGTTGATTTTTTCTACGGTAAGCACATCTGTTACGACATTGTGGGAAATACCAAATATCTTGAGGGAAATATCTTGAGACATCTTACACATATCGACTTAGCCTCACGCTCAATTAAGGCTTGTGCCGTGTAAATAGTAAATGGGTAGTTCTATGCGATTATGCAGTCGCAACTATCAATTCATTACCATTCCCAAATTATTGACGAACTGCGTATATAAATAGTGGAGTCATTTTCGATTATCTTGTAGCAGACGCATGCTTGTCTGCTATTCTAGCATAATAGTCTCGTTTGCTTTTATAAAACGGTGAATAAAGTGGTGATGGTAATGAACAAAAAAACGCGTAACAAAATCGCATAGAAACACTGAATTAAGGTTGGTATCCATTATTCTGTTCATGAAGACTTCAAAATAAAACTCCGTTGTATAGCTGAAACTAAGCTCCATTTAAACGCTTCAAACCATTGTATCCGCAACCTAGTTAGCGGCAAGATGAGATAAGATAAGATCGCATGATTAAAGCTACACAAGTTTGTAATTAACTGACTTTCTGCTTCCCTAAGCTAAGGTGTATTGTATTTAACTGAATAAAGGTAAAAATTACGTACTTCGTGGTATAATTACAAAACGTAGCAGAAATAGAGGTGATCCATTGAAGGACCCATTTATAATACCGATTTCTGATTAGGAAAAAGGAAAAAAATTGGTCTTTATGATACAAGTGTGGAAAACGAGCTTTTTCAGGACGAGTGTCGGTGACTTTTAAAACTGACATGAGTTAAAAAAAGCCTACATTTCAACATGTGTATCATACAACATTTTACAATGCATGATCCGAAGAAAACCAGACTATTTCGGCAGTACCCACCAGAGGCCCGTTTCTCAAAAGCTTGTAACTTGTAATACAAGTAGAAGTCTCTTTTTAACATCATTAATAAGTAATAAGATAAGGACTTCCGCTTGTATTACAAGTTACAATAGTGTTCGAGAAATAGGCCCCAGGCCGTGCGGAAAGCACTATGAAAATTCATTCCTGCACACGTGCGGCAATAAATCACTCTCTCTGCATAAGTTTACCCTTAAAAAGAGCACTTTCTGAGCATATGCATGGTACAAACATTTTTTCATCACACTTGCTGTCTAAGCGCGCCATTGCTTGCGCGCGTAGCGGGAGTAATAGAAATGTCAGTACGTCATTTAAAAATATTTTGTCTTAAAACTTATTTTTTAGTCGGCAAGTGTGATGAAAAACATTGTCTGCATCACGGTCGGTAAGCGTAATACTAACTCAAGTCATAAACGGCGTCGGGCTTCTAACACTCTCGTTAGTAATTCCTTACTTACCTCTCTTGATGCACAATGTACTATTTTTCCACGATGTTCTAATCCTGACAGATGTGCTTATCATAGATTATAATCAACTGCGAAAGACTAGTTGTCACGGGATTCGAAACCGCTTCCTCAGGATCACCGGTCCAACGTGTTTCCAATAATATTTTTTGTTTTTGTTTTGCTGGTGGTAGGACCTCGTGCAGGGTCCGCCCGGATAGCTACCACCGCCTTACCCGTTAACCTGCCGCTAAATAGCAGTGTTTGAACTGCTATGTTTTGGTTTGGGGGTAAGATAGCCGGTGTAATTACTGGCATAGATAGAGGCAATCCATCGTCCTCAGGGTAGGCAGCACATAGGCAATTTTTTGGTCACTATGTCCATGGGCCTCAGTTCCTGCTTCCCATCAGGTGGGCTGAGAGCTCTGATGTCTACCTTCGTCGCATAAAAAAAATGTTTGGACTAAAAAGTTTTGTTTTTTTTTTTTTTTTTATACCACGTCGGTGGCAAACAAGCATACAGCCCGCCTGATGGAAAGCAGTCACCGTAGCCTATGGGCGCCTGCAACCCCAGGGGTGTCGCATGCGCGTTGATATTGATGTTAAAATTTTGCTCATAAGAAGGCTCAAAGTCACCCACAGGGCACTGGAGAGGATTATGCTATGTCTCTCTGCGAGATCGGATTAGAAATGAGACCATCCGCAGCAAAACCAAAGTAACCGATATAGCTCTCCGAATCGCTAAACTGATGTGGCAGTGGGCGGGGCACATTGTGCGTAGAACCGAAGACTGTTGGGGCGGGAAGGTTCTCGAGTGGCGGCCATGTACCGGAAGGCGCAGCGTGGGTAGGCCCCCTACAAGGTGGACTGGTGACCTGGTGAAGGTCGCAGGAGTCCGCTGGATGCGAGTGGCACAGGACCGGTCATGGTGCAATCTTTGGGGGAGGCCCATGTTCAGCAGTGAATGTCTTGCAGCTGACTAGCTCAGCGGTGAACTACAAAATATCGCCGTGTCTCTTTTCTTTACACGGGAGCAATTATCTGTTCTTCGTTTTTTTAGCCGAGCTATCAATCGCTTACTCGCTCTTAGTGGAACCAGGGCCTTAAATTTATGTTTGGGGACTGAAAACCAGCGGCCTCGCTAAATGCTAATCCAAATCGTTGCACAATCGTAAGTAAATAAATATCTTAGGACATATTACACAAATCGACCTAGTCTCACTGTAAGCTCAATTAAGGCTTGTGATGTGGGTACCAGGCGACTTTATATATATAATACCCTCGCCAGGATTCGAACCTGGAACCTCCAGTAGTAGGCAGGGTCACTATCTACTGGGCTACGGAGGCTGACAAAATCATGTATCGTATTACGTTTGTTTAGTACAGACCTATGTTTCTGTATTTAAGTGAATAAATGTGTTTTCTCAAACATGCAATGAAATATTGTTGTCATGTTCCTTGTAATAGGCTGCGAAGTATCAGGTGCGACTAGGAAAAAGGTCGTTAATGGAATTTAATACAAATTTTGAAGGCCTAGGCCGGCAAAGTGCTCTTTTTTAATTCCATTCCACAAACATTTGTGGCACAGGCACCATGAGACATTCTGCCACTATGCAATAAAATTGATGTTTTTGTTGTTTATTTTATTGCCCATTCGTCCCGGCCTCTATAGTAAAATGTGTAATTTTTTTAACACGACATGCTTTTGGCTACTTTTTTAAATCTAAACTTCAGGTGGTAAAACTCTAAGCCGTAAAAAGCACGTCACATTATTTCCCAAACTGCAGGAAACTCCAGTTTTCCTGATTTGTTGAACTTTCAAACTTCACACCTACCTACCAGTTTTCTATTCATTCACAAAGCTTTGATATCGTTTTAACTATTTGCTAGAGTACCTATTTAGAGCTCTATAAATAACTAACCATATTTTTTCAGTACAGTTGGTGCTTTTTTACGTACCAGAAGCGTTTAATTTCTTGTCAGCATAACTCACCTGCTTTGCGTATTGGAGTTTGAGTCATTCCGTAATTTTTAGAAATGATTTACACTATTTAAGAATTTGTGATTTTTTTAAATACAGGGTGGAGAGGGACGACGTTCCTTCCCGCTCCCGACCGAGTCTACCAACCATTACGATGAACTTTCAGTATGGGACCAACATCGAAAGCGTACATGGAAAATTGACTTTTCCATACTATTGAACTCTAACTAATCACTCACTTTGAATGAAGGGTAAATTTTTTTTTTAATATTTCGATGTTGGTCCCATACTGAAAGTTCATTGCAATGGTTGGTAGACTCGGTCAGTAGCGGGAAGGAACGTCGTCCCTTTCCACCCTGTATATATCCTTTTTTCCTCACAAGTGTCATGTAAAACACTGTATGTGCCACGGCCGGTTCGAGAATTGTAAACTCGTGTGAAGTGACGTGAGTTTCACATTTGTTCACAATTGCTTATTTACCGCCCTTA
>JALPQI010021887.1:0-17314 GCA_025490895.1 Thaumatotibia leucotreta
AGAATAAGTAGGTATAGTATCAGCAATTAACTTAATAATTGTACTAAAAACTTGAAAATAAAATAAGTAAAAAAAGTTTTAAGTTAAACGGTTTTTTTTGCACCAAAAACTAGAAAATAAAACTTAGTTGTAACTAACCGTAGATGCTACTTTCTGTAGATTAGTCACGTGAAACTTTTATCACTGTAGTCTTCCCAAGTCGGATGCTGAAAACCACGTTTAGTCTCTATGTCAGTGGATTAAGCGTTACTTAATCGGAAACTTTTACCAAACTAAAATAAAAACGTGGGGCGTTATTATAAAGAAATATACAAGTTCAAAAAATGTAATTGTAGCGTTAATTTTGCAATTAATCATCCATATGTTCCAACACTTCTACGGAGGTAGTAAATAACTTTTATCAAGGCCAGAACAAAACTTATTACACTATTGCTGTCTTGATTTATATGTGTGTTCTTAAATAACTATAGTGACTTAAACACAATTGCGTACGCCCCACGTTTTTATTTCAGTTTGGTAAAAGTTTCAGATTAAGTAACGCTTAATCCACTGACATAGAGGCTAAACGTGGTTTTCAGCATCCGACTTGGGAAGACTACAGTGATAAAAGTTTCACGTGACTAATCTACAGAAAGTAGCATCTACGGTTAGTTACAACTAAGTTTTATTTTCTAGTTTTTGGTGCAAAAAAAACCGTTTAACTTAAAACTTTTTTTACTTATTTTATTTACAGTCTGTATGTTGTCAGGTTGTCACTTAGTAACAGTCCATTTCAAATACTAAGGCCTGATTCCTCTTGACAAAATTATTAAACCACTAATTGGAGTTCGAGGCCAAAGAATCTACGAAAATATTGCCACAGCAATGAAATGTTCTTACAATAGTAAATCCTTATTTTCTAAAAACAGACGTTGAGATATCTTATTTATTGGTAATTTTAATTCTTTAATTTATATAAACAATATTATTTACTTATTTTCACGTAAATATAAGATATTTTAATAAAAACTTAATTATCCGCAATTATTAGTAACAAAGTTTGTATTGCGCTGGTATCACCTCAGGTGTTAATAACATTTGGTACAGCTATTTAACTACACATAAATTAAAACCCTATTTCTACATACGTTTAGAAAATTGCAGAATAATACATTGTAGCGTGCTTTATGTTCACATTTCGTTTTCGTAAAATTCCTTTGCCCTACAAATTTCTTTGGCAGTGCTATAGTTCTCCATTTAAATTATCATACAGATCTAACGTTTTGTTTTCTTCCGTAGGTTGTTAACAAGGTGACCCACTTGGTTCAGCCATGTTTAGTTTCGCTATACACCCCATCATCAAAAATTAAACTCCAAATGAAATATACTGGGTGAAATGTTATAAAACACAATGATACAAAATCATATTTTCTGGATCTACTCATGATCACAGCCAAGGTTTAGGTACTATGTACTATGGGACCAGCTTTGAAAAAGATACCAAAAATCTACATCTCCATACATATTGTGAAACCAGGGTCGCGTTTTATAAAGTTACAATTTACAATTTCGCTGTTTGCCTCTCTTTCTAGCCAATATGTGCGTGCGTTAGAGAGGCAAACAGCGAAATTGTAAATTATAACTTTATAAAACGCGACCCAGCTGTCGCTAGTTACAATCTAGTTGTCATTAATATGTATGTACAAAAAATAATAAACATTGATGGTTGGAATTGCAAATTGCAACGCTTTTGAATGTGTATAGGTAGGTAGTTATTATGTATAATTTAATGTGCAATTCAACTTCTTTTTAAAATAGGCTTTGAAACGTCGGCTCTTATCATTTTAAGTTCTTTACAAGAAAATTTTGTCAAATCAATGTTAGTTACGAGAAAAGAAAAGTTTTTAGATTTTTACGTGTTTTTAAGAAAATCCTAGTTGTGACAGGCATATATATTCAACAAAAAGGCGTAGAAACATTATAATTATAACAGAGGTATTAATGGTTTTATTAGGAATTATTTTAAATAAATAAATTAAATAACAAAAAGGTTGTCGAAACCTGAAAACTTTATTTGACAATGACATAAGAGACTTTGACAAATTTGACAATAACGCATCTGTCGTAGTTTCGTTGGCCTCGAACTCCAATTAGTGGTATAGGCGTCAATAGGATCAGTGATAACAAAAGATACCCGGGTGCTTAGCCAAGTTGCCAATCGCTAACGCTTAATCATCAATCGTAAACGAAAGGCAACTAGCCGTCTTTGTCGCACTAATGAGAAAGAGTGACAGAGACGGAAAATCACGATACGTTAAGTAAGCGTTAGCGATTGGCAACTTGGCTAAACACTCTGGCAAGACCCTTTTGTGGCGTGATATTTTTCGCATACATCGATACACCTGCCAATTTGTAGTGTACCAATGAAATGACAAAAGTTTCGAGTGGCATCGGGCCTTCGTATTTGAAATGGACTATATATGTGGACACATTACTTCGATCGCCAATCCGCTTGCATAGAGTGGCGATTATGGGCATTTACCTCCTAATGCGTCTATACGCATAGTTAATTCGAGAGGCCTACGTCCAGCTGTGGACCATCATAGGCTGATGATGATGATGATATAAGTCTCTGTAACAGCGATACTTGATTATAAGTACCCCAAGTTTCGGCTTCGCCTCAAATTGTTACCCACGCCACTCACCTTTTTTGACCTCTCTTTAAACAAGGGTTGCATAAAATACAAACTGCATAACAATGACAAATTGCATAACAATGAATTATGCGCTTAAGTAGTGAAGTGCACGAAAAAAGAAGATTGGTCCATTTATTTATTTCAACTTTATTATTATTCATTAATAGTCAAACTAGGCATGCACAATTATCTGCATATACCTTCATTTCTGATAAAACCACAGCATCGGGTCTCACTATTAAAGTTGCAAGTACACTCGACTCCATTACACCACTAATAAGGCCGAGATTGCCCCTAATTGCGGCAATTACGGCCGACTGTAGCTTCATACAGGGTGGGGCATGTTACTGGAGCAAAACATGAAACGGTATATTATCAAACATGTCAGCAATCTATATTGTTTTCTAAAATAAGTAAATAGTTCCAAGTCAATTCCCATGAAATGAACTAAGTTATAGTAGTAATTATTTCTAATACCAGTGACTTTGCGCGCCTGTTTTAGAGCTCAATCTTCGTTCGACGACCGTGTATTAGTCGTGATTCATTACATAATCAATAAACTTCCAAATAAAATAGAATTTCGACATTTTAGCCTATGAATAGTATGAATCTGACAGCTGTTTGGACCAGACGCCTACTCTAGCGCCGCCTGGAGGCAAAAAAATATCGAAAACCCTCATTAACATAAGAACACCCGAAAGAATTGGTAACTGTTACCGTCTTGTGGATTTACCCTCTTTGTTTATTTGCACTTTAGTTGTAATTGTAAGGCCACTCTGTATATGTTTACATGTGGCCTATTCAGTTGGGGTAACATTGGACCTTGGCAAAGTAATTTGCCAATAACGTTGGGTTTTAGGTATTACGAAACAACTGCTTCGCTATCTTACGAATAAAGAAATCCTTTTCGTGTTGGTCTTTTATAAGCTTTTGTTTAGTTTCTGCCGCTTGGTGACGGCACTGAGAATACATTTGTCACTACACCAACTCTTCTCATGGATGTCGTAAAATGCAACTAAAGGTGGATTTAGACCAAAGCGAATGGTCATTCTATCCCCCACTCTACGAAATCAACGATTTTCGACGAATCACGTTTTGTGCAACGAACGAATTTCGTGGAGTGGGGATAGAATGAGCATTCGATCGTTTGGTCTAAATCCACTTTAAGATATTGCATTGTCACTGACCATTTGTTTATAAAAGATTGATGATGGGCAGCAGCGTCATCATAGTGGACACTACTGCGATCGCCAACCTCCTTGCCCAGCGTGACGATTATGGGCATTTGCCTCCTAATGCGTATGGACGCATAGGCTAAGGAGAGGCCGTTGTCCAGCAGTGGACTGATTTAAGCAGATGTAATATGTGATGTAGGAGGAAATGTAGCAGGAAAGCGGACTCTGGCAAAGGCCGGGATAACGCTATGTAGAAGAAGAAGAAGAAGAATATGTGATGTGATTTGACACATATCGTGAAACACCTTCGCGGATATAGTTTTCCGTGAATACTAATGAACATCTACATATGAATTCAAATGACTACGTTAAAAGATCAAATCCATACGCGCAATAGTTTTCACGTAAAATGTACCACAAGAATGCCCTGGTTGTGGGATAGTTTAGGGCTCGCTTCGCTCGCCTTAATAATTTTATCTAAAAATGTATATGAAAGGTTTAAGGGTTTAAGCTTTATAAAAAAGATTATGTTCTAAAAGTACGTAGTTATGGAATAATGCAAGTTTTTAGGTTTTTTATTATTCCTGGCGACGCCGTATAAAGGTGCGTTCAAACCAAAAGAGCATTCGCTGTTCTAGCGCTCGTTATAGGAAATCCACCAATCATGTTTTGTGTAACGATCGAATTTCGTAGAGTGGGGGGTTAGAATTGCGAATGCTCTTTTGGTTTGAACGCACATTAACCTTTTCAACGCCAAGAACCACTAAAGTGGGCGTGTGTTGTCCTGCCTACCACGCCAGCAGCCACTAAAGTGGTCATCGAGTATGCTGTCAAAGCAACTTTCTTGCTGATAGATAAGGTTTATTGTCGCTGTTCATTATTAGAAATCCTGGCGTGTATGTCACAATTTGATGCGAGAGGGAAGGCGTTGAAAAGGTTAAGGAGAGCCGACCCCAAGTAAATGGGATAAGGCTAGGAAGATGAAGAAGAAGCAAATTTTTAGTTTTGTTTTCTACTGCCCAATGGTATACCAACTGCATACCTACATGGGTACCTTTTAGGTGGGAGAAGCGCAGGGCATCCGACCGCTCGATGGGTGGACGATATTCGGAAGAATACGGGTCACTTTTGGATGAGGTTAGCTCAGGACCGGGACTATTCACTAAGGAAACCGCCTTGCTGTCAGCGCTGTGTCAGTGCTGCGGCAGCGTCGAGCCTAAAAATGATATTCACTAATGTACTTTAAACGATACTAGTGCTCGGCGACGAATGCGGCGTGAGCTGGAACTACACTGCGTCGAGAGTTTGACGTTTAATGTACGAATACGAACTTCGTATTCTCTAACGAAAAACAATCACGAACTCGCCCACAACTTCGCTCACAGCCTCGATTCCTAATGTCAAATAAAACAGCTTGGATTTTAGACAAGGCTGTCTCGACGTCGAGCTCGTTGACAAACGCAGCGTCGAATGTGTGAATAAGAGAATAGCATAGCGGGACCAGTGGCGTACAAGAAGAGAGGCCTATGCTCAGCAGTGGGCGAATAACGGCTGAATATGATGATGATGATACCTATATATAGAGGTAAAGGTAACTATCATAAATGTCGGAAAACGTAGAGGTCCCAATTTGAAGCGAATTCTCTTTGAACAGAAACACTCGAGACCTTTTCTGTAACATTATACAGGTGACCTTCTGGCTATTTAAATAATACCCTTTGCTTAATGACCCTAACTTATCTATCGTGGGTACCTACCTACAGTTTTCTGTGTAGTAAACCCTTAGGGCGCCTTTTCACTTGAGCTAAGTGGATCATCATCATCAGCCTATGATAGGCCTCTCCTATTAACTATGCGTATAGTCGCATGTGGCCATTAATTATTATTATGTCTGAGGGGTGCTGACTTGCAGCGATTGTGGTCGTACATTCGTTGCACAAATCGGCTATGTCAGTCACCTAAGAGCTCATCAGCGACGCTCTCAGCAGAATGCAGTCGTCGTGGCCGCAACCGGTTAGGATAGGATGGATGAATAGTCGCATTAGGAGGTAAATGCCCATAATTGCCATGCTGGGCAAGCGGATTGGCGATCGCAGTAATGTGTCCACTATGATGACGCTGCTCATCATCAATCTTTTATCAAATAATGTTCAGTGACACTTCAATCCCTTAGTCGACTCTTACGACACCCGCAGGAGGAGTTGGGGTGGTGACAAATGTATTCTTATTCTTACTGCCGTCACCACGCGGCTGAGCTAAAGGAATAGTTGATACATTATATTGTACATATCGTTGGTTCTTAAGCGGTGGTGGCTCAGTGGTTTATGTTTGACTTTCAAACCGGAGGTCGTGGGTTCAAACCCCTATAACCAATGAGTTTTTCCGAAACGTATTTACGGAATATCAGATGATATTTATTAGCTTTCGGTAAAGGAAAACATCGTGAGGAAACCTGCATACATCCGCGAAGAAATTTAAAGGTGTATGTGAAGTTCCCAACCCGCTTAGGGCCAGCGTGGGACTGTAGCCCAATCCCTCTCATGTATGAGAGGAGGCCTGTGCCCAGCAGTGGGACATGATATAGTGGAACATAATATTTTAGTTAACAAGAAGAACAAAATCACATCTTGCTGGAAACCTCCAAAATCAATGCAAAACCGTTAAAACACGTGAAAGTTCAAATCTAACTAAACGTAAGCTCTGCAAAGCTCCATTATCCAGAATATCCAGATATTAGCTCGAAACTCATATCAGCTCTCGTAAAAGCGTATATGTCTATAAAAAATATCATAACCCTGTCCGTATAGCTGTAAATGCAGATTACCTCGACTAGATTCAGTATCGTAATGTAGGATTGGCCGTGTGGCACGGCAGTAAGAATACATTTGTAACCATCCCAACTCCTGCAGGTGTCGTAAGAGTCGACTAAGGGATTGGAGTGTCACTGACCATTATTTGATAAAAGATTGATGATGGCAGCAGCGTCATCATAGTGGACACATTACTGCGATCGCTAATCCGCTTGCCTAGCGTGGAGGGCATTTACCTCCTAATGCGTCTATACGCATAGTTAATAGGAGAGGCCTACAACCAGCAGTGGACTATCATAGGCTGATGATGAAGTGGGATTGGGCCGGTCACGTCTACCTGATGCTTTCAGAAAGATGGGGTATTACAGCCAGTGGCGTAACTACCTTGGGAGGCACCCGGTGCAGAAGTTGGTGGTGTCACCCCAAGGAAAGTAAAAAGCAATACATTTTGTATGAGGACACATGGATCATTTGTTTATTTATAATATTGAAGGATCCACGACCGCGTCAGGCTATCGGGAAAGCAAAAGATACATAGATCTGGGCTAATGCTAATGGAGGAATCACCAAATTTATTTATGAGAGACCAGTTTCACCCCTAAAATTGTGACACCCGGTACCAATTCGCTCCATTCGGCTGAGCCACACCGGATGCGTGTGCACGTGTGCGTGGCGTGCGCGTTGTAGCGTATGTAAATGTCATATTACATAGCACACCGCTTGCACATACGCATCCGATGTGGCTCAGCATTAAGATCGTCACGTGGGCGATACCGCGTATAATGTCCAAATTCAAAATGCTTAGGCTGCAACGTATCCTTACCCCTTATTCATCAACGTCTCTTAACTTAGCAATCCGCAAGCAAGTATTGTTTGTCCCTTTCGCTCTTATAGACATATTGACAAGATCGAAAAGGACAAACAATACTTACCCCCTTATACCTACTATTACTACTATTTAGTACATACAAAGCTAAAGGATCCGTCTAGTGTGTAGCGATCTGGGGCCATAAACGTCGCATTTGAGAAGACTCCGCTAAATATGCATGGATTTTGAATTTTTCAGTTTTGCGAGAGATTTTGGTTGCACGTTACGGATATTTGATTATAAATGGTGTCTTGTGGAGTACTGTTCATAATGTGGTGTACATGCTTGTTACAGTATTTATAGGTAAGTACAAATATATTTTCGTTCTCTATTTTAAAAACTGTACAATATACGTAAACTAAATCTAACTAATCACTAACTTAACCTATATCTAAGATCGGCCCTTGTGGCATTGTACCGAGGATGCTGGCGGCATTTCCTCGCTGTATCGCAATACTGATGCGTTGTGCGAGGTCGTCTTTCGGCTGTTATAATGAAAGTTTCATACCTCGTTTACAGTTCACACTAGCGATTCACTTGGGCGATCTGGATGCTTAGCCAAGTTGCCAATCGCTAGCGCTTGGTAACGTATCGTAGTTTTCCCTCTCTGTCACTCTTGCGTATTAGTGCGACAACGACAGTTAGCTCTTAGCTGCCTTTCGCTTACGATTGGCGTTTAAGCGCTAGCGATTGGCAACTTGGCTAAGCACCCTGAAAGCGATTCGTATACAAAAATGTACACACAGTCTAAATCCTATATTATGCTACGAGATAATATTAAAAATGCACGCTGTATGCTTGTTTGCAACCATCGTGCTATAAACGTTACCATCTGAAGCGTTTATACTGTCGCAAAACGCGCCCGACACGGCAAAGGAGCACTGGAGAGCCCTTCGAATTATACAGGTGAAGAACTAGGGCTGCGCTCGGCTAACCAGTTATCGATATTTTTATCGATACCTATTTATCCAATTATAAATTTTATATTTTATTGTATAACCTTTATTGTATAAACTTATTTTCAATTATTAAAGAAACACAAATAAAGAAATCTTATCCAAAATAAAATGTAGGTAAGTTAGATAGTTGAAAATTTCACACATGGTATATTTCTATATTCACTATAATAAAGAACACATCTTTTTTATTCTAGCGGCTATCTCCGAAAATTTCCACTTTTAAAAACCTGTCTTTCGGGACTTTTAAAAGACTTATTCAACGATACCCTACATATGCTTTCAGTAAATTAGAAAAATCATCACCTTACGTTTAGGGGACGTACATATTTTTTTCTCTATATTTTATTCTACCATTTTAATTCGGTCTGGTTCAAAAATACAGTAGAACCCGCTTAATACGATTTCCCGCGTAATACGCCATTTTATGCCGGTCCCTGCATTTTGCATACTGTTTTCCTACATTTTTGTACGGTTAATACGATTCATCACCCCGTTTAATACGCTGTCTGTAACCCAAGTTACATTGACGTATGGCATTATTTACTTATAGATGTAAGCAGGAATGTTATAATTTTACTATACCAATTGAAAATTAGGCTGGAAAAAATAATTCTACCGATCGCTCCTCCTTTGTAGGTTACTTTTTGTTGCATTGACCAAGCGACCAGTAAAGTTCATGATCCCATCGCATTGCATACACCTGCATGTGCAACCTTAGTACAATTTGTTTTCTTTATCTGTGCGTCCAAATCAGTTAAATTAAAAATATAATATGTATAAGAAAAATATCTCATATTATGTAACATTACACAGAAAAATTAAAAATTTGACAAAAAATAAATGCAATGTCTTCTTCCCGCATAATACGCTTTCCCGCTTAAGACGCGTTATTTGTCTGGTCCTTACGAAATCGTATTAACGGGGTTTCACTGTATACTGAAAATGTAATCGCTTTGATTCTTTGCTTAAAAAATCTACACTGCATAGGGCAAGGCAGCGGGGAGCGACTTTGTTTTAGACAAAAAATCAGCGCTGGCTCACGCCAGCAACATGCTGAGATGAAACCATTTCGTGGCACCTTTTTTTTTTCTTTATATTGTCATATCTACTTTGTCTTTTTAATATATGTTATGTGTGTCTCGAACATTTTTTTTTTAATAAATATATATTTATTTACAAAACTACAATTTATGTACATAGATTAAATCTAACTAATCTTAACCTAACCTATATCTAAGATTGGCCCTTGTGGCATTGTACCGAGGATGCGGCCAGCATTTCCTCGCTGTATCGCAATACTGATGCGTTGTGCGAGGAAGTCGCCAGCTCTCGGTCTTTAGTTACATCAACCAGACGTTTCACGATTAAATTATTTTCTATTTCTATTTCAAAATGTCGATATATCGACAACCTTTCATCGACATTCGTCCCGCCCCTACCACTTGAGTCTCGCGATTTTTTCCGCTGCTCCGGTTAAAGGAAAGGTCACGGGGTCGCCCGACTTTCGTATCTTTATCTTTTTACTTGATAAGGCACCACGATCGACGTGTCGCTGTCACACTTACGTTCGGAATAACATGTGCGAGAGAGAGGCAATACTTCGTTTGTAGGTCGCGGTAGGCTCTACAGATATATAGAGAGGCCACGGTGGTCAAAAATATCTAAAGAAGCACTCTAACGCCATTTTATTTCAGTTACAAAATTGCCGTGTGGTGACGGCAGTAAGAATACATTTATCACCACCCCAACTCCTCCTTCGGGTGTCGTAAGAGTCTACTAAGGGATTGAAGTGTCACTGAACATTCTACAAGATTGACGATGGGCAGCAGCGTCATCATAGTGGACACATTACTGCGATCGCCAATCCACTTGCCCAACGTGGCGATTATGGGCAATTTACCTCCTAATACCTACGTCCAGCTGTGGACTAACATAGGATGATGATGATAATGATGATGATCTGTATCTGACGAAGACTAAACTTACTTTTAGACCCCAAGTATCAGATGACCCCGATATAATATAACTCATCAATCCAATAAAAAACACCCTTTCAATACCACTAAAAAACCTCTTAATCACAATTTATATCAATAAACATTCAAAATTTCATTCTCAATTTAAATTCCCTATTAAAAATTATAAAACAACCCTTATTCCTCTCACTTTAAAGTCTACTTCCATCAATACAATCGTGGTTACCTTCGAAACGTCGTATATGCATATTACTGTTATAGAGAGATAAGACTTTTTGACGAATAAAAATATTCTGATTGGATAACAATAGGTTCTTGATATGGGGTCAATGACAAACAGCTTTGAACTCATATAGATCGTCAGAGACAGGTAAATTGTAGACTGTACAAAATATTCTATACAAATAAAGTTTTATCCCCTTATTCATAAACGTTTGCTAACTTAACCCTAAACTTGGTAGAATTAAAAAAAATCGTGCGTTCTAGCCTCATCGCCGCTGTGAAGAGCAAAAAATTCTGTCTTTAAAAAAATACAAAAAGTGGGTCAAAAAGTATGTATCTTTAAAGATATACTGCCAAGTTAAGGGTTCAAGCCGCTAATAATTGTTTGTCCCTTTCGGTCTTCACAATGTGTCCATAAGAGCAAAAGGGACAAACAATTATTAGCGGCTTGTTAAGTTAGCAAACGTTTATGAATAAGGGGATTATTGACTACCCCCCTTATTTTTTATTTTTTTTTATACCACATCGGTGGCATACAAGCATACGGCCCGCCTGATGGAAAGCAGTCACCGTAGCCTATGGGCGCCTGCAACCCCAGGGGTGTCACACGCGCGTTGCCGACCCAATAAAAACTTGTACACTCCTCGTTTGAAGAACCCCATACTGTAGTCCAACGGGAAAACCTCGGCAGGGAGCTCATTCCACAGACGGACCGTTCGCGGGAGGAAGTTCCTCTGACTGAAACCGCACGGTGCGCGACCATTTAGGTTGCATTTTGGTTGCATTTAGGTTGTTATTCATAAACGCCTCTTAACTTGACTGTTTAACCTCTTAACTTAAGTACTGTTTGTCACTTTCACTGTTGTGGACATATTGGGAAGACCGAAAGGGAAAACAAAATACAGTTACTTACATATAATATAACATTTTAAAAGTACAACTAAACTAATACTAGATAAAAACTAAAATAAAACTAAATAAAATCTAAAACAGGCTCTTGCGGCATGGTACCGAAGACGTTAGCAGCTTTTCCCGCTGGATTGATCGTTTCCATAATTGCATATCAATTTAAAAAACAAAAGGTTGCTGCACATTACATAAGTTATGTTGTTTAAAAACATACACAAGTGAGGATTATCTATGCTTCCTTTAGTATATAAATAATAAAGTATCAACGAAATTAGTGATTGATGAATCGCGAGGTAATAAGACGTGCACTACTTACATGCTTACCCATTTTGAATACTTTCTTTAAACAGTCTATGACGCAGAAAGAGTTTATATTATTAATTGGTCTCTGGTCTCTCTGGTATTGATGGTCAGATGTATTTTGTATGTCAGTTTATTAGTCCTTTTCACAGAGTGTCAGATATGTTTACGCGTAATTTATTTTACTATTATTTGTGTGGATTATAGTGATTTGTTTTTATATAAATAAATAACTATTCTGGGACACTCTTTAGGTGGATTTATATCAAGGAATTTCGACGAATCACGTTTTGTGTAACGAAAGATTTCGTAGAGCGGGGGATAGATTTTTTTTTGCACTTGCTTCGATATGTACTATTTTAGTACATATGATGTCTTTTTTAGGCGCTAGTGCGAGAAGTGGCTCATTTTACGTCAGGTCCAAAACTACGGAGAGCCATCTGTTCTGTACTAAAAAACGTCGTACGAGACACGTGCAAAAATGTTTTTCGCACTTGTGTCGTAATGTACTATTTTTAAATATCTTCTCAATTCTCTGAGATATTGAGTACAGTCGACGTCTAATACATCATTATCATCTCAATAATGTATAAGTGGATAAACTACAACATAGAATAAAAAGTAAATGTTTAGTAAATAATCTTAGACTTTAAAGATTGTACTAAGCTAAAACATTGTAACGTTACTTACCTACTTTCTTATAAATAACTGTCAGCCTCCGTAGCCTAGTTGGTAGTGACCCTGCCTACGAAGCTGGAGGTTCCGGGTTCGAATCCCGGCGAGGGCATTATTTGTGTATTTATTTATCACAAATATTTGTTCCTTGGTCATGGCTGTCTATGTATTTAAGTATCTATATGTATCTATCTATTATATATATCGTCGCCTGGTACCCACATCACAAGCCTTAATTGAGCTTACCGTGGGACTAGGTCGATTTGTGTAAGGATGTCCAACAATATTTATTATTATTATTATGTTTGTATCTCCTTGGGGATCACGGGCTTACAAATCCCGGTTTTTTGATAGGCTTGCGCGGGGATACAGATCCAACACGTAGAGGCCCTTTGGAGAAATTTGCTGTTGTACACCTGCTGCAACCCATTCACGGGCACATCAATAGATATCCGTAAACCGGTCCCAGCAGGCGTATAGAGACTATTGAGGAGTAATGGAAAAGACTAATGGGCTATGGTGATGGAGGATGGATGGATCAGAATTGGAACTATAGAAAAGAGGTCCGGACACCTGCCATAACAATGATTTCTCTTTGCTATCGAGGCAGGCGGTGACTTGCCGCCATGTCCGTGAAGTTGACCGCCCCAAACTTTTTGCCCGCAAATAACATATCTATATCGTTAGTTCATCGTTGGTTCACGTTAGTTCAGTATATGAAATCGTTAGGACCCGATTCCAACATACGTTTTTTTAAAAAACAAAATGGGGGGGGCCAGCTTCACGCTGCCCCCCCAAAACGTATTTTATGAATTTCATTGACTGCAATCGATAGGTATTCGTTAGTTCATCTCAATTCGGTACATAATATCGTTAGGACCCGATTAGAAGTACAGTTTTTTTTTAATCAAAGTGGGGCGGTCAACTTCACGCTACCTCCCCAAAATGGATTTTATAGTTTTTAACGATTACAATCGATAGATATTCGTTAGTTCATCTCAATTCGGTACATAATATCGTTAGGACCCGATTAGAAGTATTTTTTTTTTTTAATCAAAGTGGGGCGGTCAACTTCACGCTACCTCCCCAAAATGGATTTTATAGTTTTTAACAATTACAATCGATAGATATTCGTTAGTTCATCTCAATTCGGTACATAATATCGTTAGGACCCGATTAGAAGTATAGTTTTTTTAAATCAAAGTGGAGTGGAGAAATTCTTCACTCTACCGCACCATAACGGAATTTTCAAATTAAAATTACAGTAATCGGTAGGTATTCGTTAGTTCTAACTACTTCGCTAAGACATATCGTAAGGACCCGTCTAATTCGGCCAGAAAAAAATAAATTAAATCCACAACTTACGAGCAACGAACGCTTTAGGTATTCAGGTTAAGTCCCATTATTCGCACCTGTTTGAGATCCTAACGATTCTAATGGCTATACTTATATCTAAGGATCATATTGGATAGATTGACATTTATTATTTGCGGGCAAACTCACAGACTTGTCCACAATTCCTTGTTATTTTTTTCTGTAGAAGCCTATAGGAAGGCTGTTTTCAAACACGTCCTGCTGGCAAACTATTAACTTTGTCAGCAAATAGTATACCTACATCGTTAGTGCATCATGATTATACGTAAGTAAAATATTTTAAAGCGTTGGAATCCGAATAAAACTTTATTTTAACAAAATGGAGGCGGTCAACTTCACGTAAATCTTTCTGCCAAAACTATCAACTTTGCCCGCAAATAACATACCCGAATCGTTAGTTCACTATTTGTGTGCGTTAGTTCAGTATATTAAATCGTTAGGACCCGATACCAACACACGTTTTTTTTAAATAAAATGGGGGGGAGGCCAGCTTCACGCTGCCCCCCCAAAACCTATTTTATGATTTTCATTGACTGCAATCGATAGATATTCGTTAGTTCATTTCAACTCGGTACATTATATCGTTAGGACCCGATTAGAAGTATTTTTTTTTTAATCAAAGTGGGGCGGTCAACTTCACGCTACCTCCCCAAAATGGATTTTATAGTTTTTAACGATTACAATCGATAGATATTCGTTAGTTCATCTCGATTCGGTACATAATATCGTTAGGACCCGATTAGAAGTATAGTTTTTTTTAAATCAAAGTGGAGTGGAGAAATTCTTCACTCTACCGCACCGTAACGGAATTTTCAAATTAAAATTACAGTAATCGGTAGGTATTCGTTAGTTCTAACTACTTCGCTAAGACATATCGTAAGGACCCGTCTAATTCGGCCAGAAAAAAATAAATTAAATCCACAACTTACGAGCAACGAACGCTTTAGGTATTCAGGTTAAGTCCCATTATTCGCACCTGTTTGAGATCCTAACGATTCTAATGGCTATACTTATATCTAAGGATCATATTGGATAGATTGACATTTATTATTTGCGGGCAAACTCACAGACTTGTCCACAATTCCTTGTTATTTTTTTCTGTAGAAGCCTATAGGAAGGCTGTTTTCAAACACGTCCTGCTGGCAAACTATTAACTTTGTCAGCAAATAGTATACCTACATCGTTAGTGCATCATGATTATACGTAAGTAAAATATTTTAAAGCGTTGGAATCTGAATAAAACTTTTTTTTAACAAAATGGAGGCGGTCAACTTCACGTAAATCTTTCTGCCAAAACTATCAACTTTGCCCGCAAATAACATACCCGAATCGTTAGTTCACTATTTGTGTGCGTTAGTTCAGTATATTAAATCGTTAGGACCCGATACCAACATACGTTTTTTTTAAATAAAATGGGGGGAGGCCAGCTTCACGCTGCCCCCCCAAAACCTATTTTATGATTTTCATTGACTGCAATCGATAGATATTCGTTAGTTCATTTCAACTCGGTACATTATATCGTTAGGACCCGATTAGAAGTATTTTTTTTTTAATCAAAGTGGGGCGGTCAACTTCACGCTACCTCCCCAAAATGGATTTTATAGTTTTTAACGATTACAATCGATAGATATTCGTTAGTTCATCTCGATTCGGTACATAATATCGTTAGGACCCGATTAGAAGTATAGTTTTTTTAAAATCAAAGTGGAGTGGAGAAATTCTTCACTCTACCGCACCATAACGGAATTTTCAAATTAAAATTACAGTAATCGGTAGGTATTCGTTAGTTCTAACTACTTCGCTAAGACATATTGTAAGGACCCGTCTAATTCGGCCAGAAAAAAATAAATTAAATCCACAACTTACGAGCAACGAACGCTTTAGGTATTCAGGTTAAGTCCCATTATTCGCACCTGTTTGAGATCCTAACGATTCTAATGGCTATACTTATATCTAAGGATCATATTGGATAGATTGACATTTATTATTTGCGGGCAAACTCACAGACTTGTCCACAATTCCTTGTTATTTTTTTCTGTAGAAGCCTATAGGAAGGCTGTTTTCACACACGTCCTGCTGGCAAACTATTAACTTTGTCAGCAAATAGTATACCTACATCGTTAGTGCATCATGATTATACGTAAGTAAAATATTTTAAAGCGTTGGAATCCGAATAAAACTTTATTTTAACAAAATGGAGGCGGTCAACTTCACGTAAATCTTTATGCCAAAACTATCAACTTTGCCCGCAAATAACATACCCGAATCGTTAGTTCACCATTTGTGTGCGTTAGTTCAGTATATTAAATCGTTAGGACCCGATTCCAACATACGTTTTTTTTTAAAACAAAATGGGGGGGGCCAGCTTCACGCTGCCCCCCCAAAACGTATTTTATGAATTTCATTGACTGCAATCGATAGATATTCGTTAGTTCATCTCAACTCGGTACATTATATCGTTAGGACCCGATTAGAAGTATTTTTTTTTAATCAAAGTGGGGCGGTTAACTTCACGCTACCTCCCCAAAATGGATTTTATAGTTTTTAACGATTACAATCGATAGATATTCGTTAGTTCATCTCAATTCGGTACATAATATCGTTAGGACCCGATTAGAAGTATAGTTTTTTTTTAAATCAAAGTGGAGTGGAGAAATTCTTCACTCTACCGCACCATAACGGAATTTTCAAATTAAAATTACAGTAATCGGTAGGTATTCGTTAGTTCTAACTACTTCGCTAAGACATATTGTAAGGACCCGTCTAATTCGGCCAGAAAAAAATAAATTAAATCCACAACTTACGAGCAACGAACGCTTTAGGTATTCAGGTTAAGTCCCATTATTCGCACCCGTTTGAGATCCTAACGATTCTAATGGCTATACTTATATCTAAGGATCATATTGGATAGATTGACATTTATTATTTGCGGGCAAACTCACAGACTTGTCCACAATTCCTTGTTATTTTTTTCTGTAGAAGCCTATAGGAAGGCTGTTTTCAAACACGTCCTGCTGGCAAACTATTAACTTTGTCAGCAAATAGTATACCTACATCGTTAGTGCATCATGATTATACGTAAGTAAAATATTTTAATCTCTTCCTCTTAATCCTTTCAAAACACAGCTTCGTCTATGGCTCAATGATCGAGTGTTTTATACTCTAAAGGAACTATTTTAAATCAAAATGTTTAGTTGTAAGCTTAGTTGTAAGTTAACATTTGCATGCTTAATCAGCAAAATATGTTATCGTACCGGAAACATGTACCAAAACACCTCATTGTACCGTATTTTTTGCAAATAAAGAATTATTATTATTATTATATTATTATTATTGTTAAAAACTATAAAATCCATTTTGGGGAGGTAGCG
>JALPQI010021888.1:0-14839 GCA_025490895.1 Thaumatotibia leucotreta
TTAATTTTGTCATCTACGATTAAGTTTCGTTAAAATTAAAACCGACTAGGTACAATTTCGATGACCCTCTAATATTCAACACGCGTTATCTAAAAATGGGGTCGAAAGGCAAAATAGCGGGGAATAAGCCAGATGTAAAAAGCCAAATATAAAATAGGCATGATATCGGACATGATCTGCAACTGCATAGTCGGTGCAGCTTGTGCGCGTTGACCAATAGCAACCCGGCGCGCGCATCGAATTAATTCACTACCACCAAGACGGTTACGACTACAGCACACATTCAACCGGGTAACAAAGTAGAAAGATAATGCAATTAAAAGTAGGTATCTATATATTTGATATGGTATTGCCGGAAACTTTATAGTTTACCATAAAAACGGTTAGGTAAGTGTTCTCCAACGCCTATGAAACATTATTTAGAAATCTTATAGGAATTGTACGTATATAAGAATTGAGTCTGTTTTTGAAATAAAAATGATGGATTTGGGCCATCGAGACAAAAATTGGTTCGTGCTACTGTGGTAATAGTTCAGGTCATCAAAGCCTTTTCTATTGATTTTGTAGGTACGTATTCCGCGTATATATGGCTTAATTTCTTCGACAATCCATATAGTTAAACCATAAATTATCTGCCTAGGTATAATTGTATATGCATTGAAGCTGCTGAAAATAAAATATATACTAATATACTTTTTAGTAAGAACGATTAACCATAATAAGAAATAATTTTCTTGTGTCAGCCCGAAAGCGGAAACATTTTGTGTAGGGTTGCGATTTATTGCGGGTAGCCGTTCGACAGCCGGTGACCCTTTTGCTTTTAATTGGCTACAAAACATCCAGATAACGACAATTTTTTGTAGTTTTCAGTTTGGTATTAAATTTTTTTGTAATGCTAAAAAACGACATTTTATGTAGGTACACTACTATCTTTTATGTTAAATGATAAAAATCACTAGACAATACGAGTTAAAAACGAAAACAGAAAAAAGTGGAAACTTGATTTTAAATTATATTGTAAGCACTTAGTTACCTAACGAAAATAAATAACCGAAAAACAATTCTCCCCCGCATTTAATATATGTATAAATGAAGGACAGTATTTACTTACCTAATTTAAGTTTTTTTTTCTTTTTGACGACAATGTTTTTAAATGTTTTGGGTTAAGATTTTCAGCCGTTGTATAGAAATTTCAAACCAAGAGGAAATTGTAAATATTGAGGTAGGAACAGAGTTCATTGCCCGTCAGTATACCTTCGCACTAAGTTAATGCCTTTCACGATTTAGTCTTCTTTTTATGACCCGAAACAACTGCTCAAGATAAACACGTAATGTACCTATTCCACTTAAACGCAATTACATTGTATGACCACCTATTTAAACGCGTCATGTCCTCAAATTTTTTTGTTCGATCAAAATAGCATAAACGTAAAGTATTTCTGTAAGCCGTTTCAAGATGAAAGGCAAAAAATTTGAGAGGATTGCATTATATCCACAATAAATCTAATGACACGACAGCGACTATAAATACGATTGGAACAGGTAGATTCGGGACTAATGAAGCCAAATTCAAAGCACCGTATGTATATGTTGCTATGATATAGGAAAATAGTCGTGGGTAGGAGCGGATATAGTTGAAATTCGAAAATGTTGGAGGAATGGGTTTTGTATGCAGTTTTGAGAGGGTGAGAGGGGCGCGGGAGTCGCTGAAAGGGTTGTGTGGGAACGGAGGGCACCTGCGACTGCACATGGTGCTCGCCCAGTGGGTTTTTTATGCGTTTGCGCAGACAGATCAGTCTAATGCAGTTTTTTAGTCATCTTCGGGGCTAGCATAGCAAGTTATGCAGCATTTTAATGGGTGTGCGTAAGAACAGGTTCTATTTTGTTTCTTGTAGGTAACGAAATACTTGCGACGATTGACATAGTCCAAAACCAAATTTTAAGTTAGATAGTTAGTAGGTAGATAGTATTTTGATTGTTTCTAAGGGAAAGCTCGATGAAAGGTACCTACTCGGTCGCGTGCCCGTGTTGCGGTTAACGCGTTTACAACAAGGGGCCTACGTGAATTCGCGGCCTTTAACGAAGCCAGCTCATTACGAATTCATCGACGAGAAAGCGTGAGCCGACAGGGGTGGTCAGCCTGACAGGCGATGTGTTGCAAAATGAATAAACAGCGGCGAGAAATGAGGGCAGTTCGCCAGCTAACCGCCGCTCGACTCAATAATGCAGCCATTCCTACCTATTTGTAGCCTTAGCTGCCGTTCTACAAGCTTCGCATGGGTAATGAGTCCTCCTGTGGCTGGTCGACGCGAAATACAGCATAGGTAATGAATTTGTTCGCGGACACGATAATGCACGGTATTTACGATCGACAGTTCGCAACCGCCCCTTGCTAGAATTGCCGTCGTTAAATATTGATCTACGCTGCAGGTTGTTATTGACATTTGTTGCAGATACGCGAAAGAAGTTTAAAAATTATTGTTTTAATTTAGTTTGTACGTACTTTTCACGTACTACGTAATTATATTTTCATTCACCACGCAGGAAACAGCACGTTAAACCCTATTATATCCTGTCAGGTACCAAATTATGAAAATATTTTCCTTTTTTTTGAAGCGGCGATAGGTAGTACCGCGCGTTCGACCTTCAATCTGTTATGAATCTGTTAGAACTTAAATATAATAAATGTAAGTTGATATTTAAAACAACAATACGTTCGCTTTCGATGAAGGAAGATATCGTGACAAATTTCACTAAGTTGTATTTGAAGTCACCAACTTTGTTTTGGGGAAGTTTAGGCTATTTCTAATTACATGTCAACATTGTTTGAAATTAAATTTTCGAAACTAACTATAAAATATCTCCTAGTCACTATTATCGCTAGTTTATTATAACTATCTTAACGTAAAAATCCGTTTGTAATTTATGTAGGTACTTACTATTTATGTACCTATAAGTATTTGTTACAATACGCGTTTAAGCATCAACCTTTGTTTCCTTTCACCAAATATTAACTAGTAAAATCTTGCTAGAAAAGAGTTTAAACCGAAAATTAGGTTTAACTGAGACAGGTTTATTAGGGTTGGCGGGTAAGGTACAATTTATTGTCAATAATTCAATAAATAAACTGTAGTTATGAATATCTACGTATGTAAATGTAAACACGCGTTTGGGATGAACGAGAAGCCATGTCATGCCGCCAACTTCGTTACCATATAAACAGGTAACTCGTGTAGTGTTAATCGGATAGCGTTTTTTGCATAAGCGGATAACCCTTAAGCTACCTGCGCGAAAGCACAATGGACGCATTGTGCGCTGGCGCAACGTGGGGTGCACATGCATCGCGGTGCGTCGGGACAAAATGTTTGTTTGTTTGTTTTGTATGGAAACTTGTTTTGCGTGATTTGTTCGTAAAGATATGCGAGGAATATTCGATCGCTATTGAGATTAATGTTCCATTGTATATTTGAGGATAATAATTATTCATTGTAGAAGAATTTGGACATTAGTCGTATTCCTCAGTTAAGGAAACAGTATGAATATTGGAAATGTTAGCGTAAGCAGTTGTACGTAAATGATGCATATGCATTCGCCATCATATTATAATAACTGATAATAATACGTATACCTTGACAATATTACCTAAAATTTGCTCCCGCTCTAATTAACCTACCTAGTAGGTATATTTTATGTAAGCTATGAATATCCCCGAAATATCCCAAATATTGGACACACTATCACATAACCATTGCAATCTGTATGATCTACGCACGTTGGAATTGAGAATAGGGGAAAGTCGGGTTAGATGCCATACTTTTTGAAAAACCCGTATAACTTTGAAATTACGAAGTTATCATGAATAATTTTGATATAGTTAGCTAGTTTAGTTCTTCATCTTTAATTGAGAGTGGCTGATGTTGTCCTAATTATTATAGTTTTTACATAATTTACGTTTTCCGAGACCCTTTTTCAAAGGATAGATGCCCCACTGGTCCGGTTAGATGCCCCGCCGTCAAAATGATCGGAAGGATGGATGCCCCAGGTATGGGATACATGCCCTTTGGAAAATAATATGGTCAAAAATATGTTAAAATGTTGTTTTTTTTTAAACTATATTATCAAAAATAATCAATATTTCAAAAATGCAACTGCCGTGCACATGTGATATACCTACCTATTTTTAAACGGTTTTTATTAACTTCACCGCGTATCAACTGTCGTTGATGCTTCAAATCTTGTGATCGATTTTTCGACCACTTCTACTGCACCAAAATCAATGAAATTTGGAACTCTTATCAAGTTCCCATGACAATGCAATATTATAATATTTGTAACCTTGTATCCTCAAAGCCTGATGCTGCAGACGTACTGCTTGCCTTAACCGAGTGTGTTAGACACGTGAAAATGAATGTGTAGCATGTTTGGCATAATCAAATACTAACAGCCTGATCTTGACTTCCAACTCCTCACTCCTGATGCTGCAGTACTGCCTACAATAACCGCAAGGCTTATCTTTTATCGATATCTTGATTTTAAAGAAGTTCTTTAGATATTACTTAAGTAGAAACATGCGAATTTAATACTAACGTCCAACTCCTCAAATCTGATACTCCAGTGTTACTGCCTGCCACAACCGCTAGGTTTAGCGTTATGCAGATTTTGAAGTACTGCTTTAGATATTTGGTAGAAACATACGGATATCATTATCATCATCATCATCATCATATCAGCCGACAGACGTTCACTGGTGAATATAGGCCTCCCCCAAAAATTGCCATAAGGACTGGCCCTGCGCCACCTGCATCCAGCGACCTTCACCAGGTCATGAGTCCACCTTGTGGGGGGCCTACCCACGCTGCGCCTTCCGGTACGTGACCGTCACTTGAGAACCTTACATTTCTAATCCGATATCGCAGAGAGACTCCTAGCATAGCCCGCTCCATTGCCCTTTGGGTGACATTGAGCCTTCTTATGAGACCTGCAGCCCTCCAGCTGATATAGTGACAGCGTGTGTGGATCGAGTAGGGTGAGCCGTCGAGCCTGCGGCCCTCCAGCTGATATAGTGACAGCGTGAGTGGATCGCGTAGGGTGAGCCGTCGGGCCTGCGACCCTCCAGCGGATATAGTGACAGTGTGAGTGGATCGCGTAGGGTGAGCTGTCGGGCCTGCGGCCCTCCAGCTGATATAGTGACAGCGTGAGTGGTTCGCGTATGTTGAGCCGTCGGACCTGCGGCCCTCCGGCTGATAGACTGACAGCGTGAGTGGATCGCGTAGGCGAGCCGTCGGGCCTGCGGCCCTGCAGCTGATAGAGTGACCGCGTGAATGGTTCGCGTAGCGTAGTGCGAGCCGTCGGGCCTGCGGCCCTCCAGCTGATAGAGTGACAGCGTCAGTAGATCGTGCAGGGCACGCTGTCAGGCCTGCGGCCCGCCAGCTGATAGAGTGACAGCGTGAGTGGTTCGCGTAGGGCGAGCCGTCGGGCCTGCGGCCCTCCAGCTGATAGAGTGACAGCGTGAGTGGATCGCGTAGGGCGAGCCGTCGGGCCTGCGGCCCGCCAGCTGATAGAGTGACAGCGTGAGTGGTTCGCGTAGGGCGAGCCGTCGGGCCTGCGGCCCTCCAGCTGATAGAGTGACAGCGTGAGTGGATCGCGTAGGGCGAGCTAGACTGCTAGACTGACAGCGTGAGTGGATCGCGTAGGGCGAGTAGTCGGGCCTGCGGCCCTCCAGCTGGTAGAGTGACCGCGTGAATGGTTCGCGTAGGGAGAGATAGACTGCTAGACTGACAGCGTGAGTGGATCGCGTAGGGCGAGCCGTTGGGCCTGCGGCCCTCCAGCTGATAGGGTGACAGCGTGAGTGGATCGCGTAGGGCGAGCCGTCGGGCCTGCGGCCCTCCAGCTGATAGAGTGACAGCGTGAGTGGTTCGCGTAGGGCGAGCCGTCGGGCCTGCGGCCCTCCAGCTGATATAGTGACAGCATGAGTGGTTCGCGTAGGGCGAGCTAGACTGCTAGACTGACAGCGTGAGTGGATCGCGTAGGGTGAGTAGTCGGGCCTGCGGCCCTCCAGCTGGTAGAGTGACCGCGTGAATGGTTCGCGTAGGGAGAGATAGACTGCTAGACTGACAGCGTGAGTGGATCGCGTAGGGCGAGCCGTTGGGCCTGCGGCCCTCCAGCTGATAGAGTGACAGCGTGAGTGGATCGCGTAGGGCGATCCGTCGGGCCTGCGGCCCTCCAGCTGATAGAGTGACAGCGTGAGTGGTTCGCGTAGGGCGAGCCGTCGGGCCTGCGGCCCTCCAGCTGATAGAGTGATAGCGTGAGTGGATCGCGTAGGGCGAGCCGTCGGGCCTGCGGCCCTCCGGCTGATAGACTGACAGCGTGAGTGGATCGCGTAGGGCGAGCTAGACTGCTAGACTGACAGCATGAGTGGATTGCGTAGGGCGAGTATTCGGGCCTGCGGCCCTCCAGCTGATAGAGTGACAGCGTGAGTGGTTTGCGTAGGGCGAGCCGTCGGGCCTGCGGCCCTCCATCTGATAGAGTGACAGCGTGAGTGGTTCGCGTAGGGCGAGCCGTCGGGCCTGCGGCCCTCCAAATGATAGAGTGACAAGGTGAGTGGTTCGCGTAGGGCGATCCGTCGGGCCTGCGGCCCTCCAGCTGATATAGTGACAGCGTGAGTGGATCGCGTAGGGCGAGCTAGACTGCTAGACTGACAGCGTGAGTGGTTCGCGTAGGGCGAGCCGTCGGGCCTGCGGCCCTCCAACTGATAGAGTGACAAGGTGAGTGGTTCGCGTAGGGCGATCCGTCGGGCCTGCGGCCCTCCAGCTGATATAGTGACAGCATGAGTGGTTCGCGTAGGGCGAGCCGTCGGGCCTGCGGCCCTCCAGCTGATATAGTGACAGCGTGACTGGATCGCGTAGGGCGAGCTAGACTGCTAGACTCACTAGCGTGAGTGGTTTGCGTAGAGCGAGCCGTCGGGCCTGCGGCCCTCCAGCTGATAGAGTGACAGCGTGAGTGGTTCGCGTAGGGCGAGCCGTCGGGCCTGCGGCCCTCCAGCTGATATAGTGACAGCGTGACTGGATCGCGTAGGGCGAGCTAGACTGCTAGACTCACTAGCGTGAGTGGTTTGCGTAGAGCGAGCCGTCGGGCCTGCGGCCCTCCAGCTGATAGAGTGACAGCGTGAGTGGTTCGCGTAGGGCGAGCCGTCGGGCCTGCGGCCCTCCAGCTGATAGAGTGACAGCGTGAGTGGTTCGCGTAGGGCGAGCCGTCGGGCCTGCGGCCCTCCAGCTGATAGAGTGATAGCGTGAGTGGATCGCGTAGGGCGAGCCGTCGGGCCTGCGGCCCTCCGGCTGATAGACTGACAGCGTGAGTGGATCGCGTAGGGCGAGCTAGACTGCTAGACTGACAGCATGAGTGGATTGCGTAGGGCGAGTATTCGGGCCTGCGGCCCTCCAGCTGATAGAGTGACAGCGTGAGTGGTTTGCGTAGGGCGAGCCGTCGGGCCTGCGGCCCTCCATCTGATAGAGTGACAGCGTGAGTGGTTCGCGTAGGGCGAGCCGTCGGGCCTGCGGCCCTCCAAATGATAGAGTGACAAGGTGAGTGGTTCGCGTAGGGCGATCCGTCGGGCCTGCGGCCCTCCAGCTGATATAGTGACAGCGTGAGTGGATCGCGTAGGGCGAGCTAGACTGCTAGACTGACAGCGTGAGTGGTTCGCGTAGGGCGAGCCGTCGGGCCTGCGGCCCTCCAACTGATAGAGTGACAAGGTGAGTGGTTCGCGTAGGGCGATCCGTCGGGCCTGCGGCCCTCCAGCTGATATAGTGACAGCATGAGTGGTTCGCGTAGGGCGAGCCGTCGGGCCTGCGGCCCTCCAGCTGATATAGTGACAGCGTGACTGGATCGCGTAGGGCGAGCTAGACTGCTAGACTCACTAGCGTGAGTGGTTTGCGTAGAGCGAGCCGTCGGGCCTGCGGCCCTCCAGCTGATAGAGTGACAGCGTGAGTGGTTCGCGTAGGGCGAGCCGTCGGGCCTGCGGCCCTCCAGCTGATATAGTGACAGCGTGACTGGATCGCGTAGGGCGAGCTAGACTGCTAGACTCACTAGCGTGAGTGGTTTGCGTAGAGCGAGCCGTCGGGCCTGCGGCCCTCCAGCTGATAGAGTGACAGCGTGAGTGGTTCGCGTAGGGCGAGCCGTCGGGCCTGCGGCCCTCCAGCTGATAGAGTGACAGCGTGAGTGGTTCGCGTAGGGCGAGCCGTCGGGCCTGCGGCCCTCCAGCTGATATAGTGACAGCATGAGTGGTTTGCGTAGAGCGAGCCGTCGGGCCTGCGGCCCTCCAGCTGATATAGTGACAGCATGAGTGGTTTGCGTAGAGCGAGCCGTCGGGCCTGCGGCCCTCCAGCTGATATAGTGACAGCATGAGTGGTTCGCGTAGGGCGAGCCGTCGGGCCTGCGGCCCTCCAGCTGATATAGTGACAGCATGAGTGGTTCGCGTAGGACGAGCCGTCGGGCCTGTGGCCCTCCAACTGATAGAGTGACAACGTGAGTGGTTCGCGTAGAGCGAGCTGTCGGGCCTGCGGCCCTCCAGCTGATAGACAGAGAGTGTGAGTCCCTCCGGTTCACGTAATGCGTGCCATAGTGCCGTCGAGCCTATGGCTCCCCGGTTGATAGACTGCATGGATTGACCCTTTGGGCCGTCGGTTCGCGTCGGACTTTCCGTCAGACCTGCGGTCCTCCGGTTGCTCAACTGACAGTATGAGTTTATATTTTATAGTCTCGAAATTCGACTTGTATAATGTGTTCAATGTAAAAATTTAACCTTGATTTTCTCAATTAACCAAATTGATTGATATAATATTCCTTATGGTCAGATCTCTGTTATCTAAGGTATTGTTTGAATAACACGTCCATTTGAGACACTTCGGGTATTCAAGCTGACATTTTTTTAGTGTCGAATTTCTAAAAATATCTATTCAGCAGGGATTCCCCTCTCGTTACACATAAAATAATGTCCATTAAGTTCACATATGTGTGTGTCGTGATTCAAGCGCGAGAGTTAAACGCTAGCATGCATAATTGTATTGCATATTACAAACAACATCTTTGATCTAGAATAAGTAGATATAGTATCGGAAATGAACTTTACAATTGCACTAAAAACTTGAAAATAAAATAAGTAAAAAAAGTTTTAATTTAAACGGTTTTTATTGCACCAAAAACTAGAAAATAAAAATTTGTTGTAACTAACCGTAGATGCTACTTTCTGTAGATTAGTCACGTGAAACTATTATCACTGTAGTCTTCCCAAGTTGGATGGTGAAAGCCACGTTTAGCCGCTATGTCAGTGGATCAAGCGTTACTTAATCGGAAACTTTTACCAAACTAAAATAAAAACGTGGGGCGTTATTATAAAGAAACATACTAGTTCAAAATATGAAATTGTAGCTTTAATTTTGCAATTAATCATCCTTCTGTTCCGACACTTCTACAGAGGTAAATAACTTTTATCAAAGCCAGAACAAAACTTATTACACTATTGCTGTCTTGATTTCTATGTATGTTCTTTAATAACTATAGTAACTTAATCACAACTGCGTACGCCCCACGTTTTTATTTCAGTTTGGTAAAAGTTTCCGATTAAGTAACGCTTAATCCACTGACATAGCGGCTAAACGTGGCTTTCACCATCCAACTTGGGAAGACTACAGTGATAATAGTTTCACGTGACTAATCTACAGAAAGTAGCATCTACGGTTAGTTACAACAAATTTTTATTTTCTAGTTTTTGGTGCAATAAAAACCGTTTAAATTAAAACTTTTTTTACTTATTTTATTTGAACTTAGACCTAATGTTTACCTACCTATTGAAATCATACAGGGTGTTAGTGTATAACGTATCGACTTTCAAATTTTATTTTAACATGATAGTTTTTAATTTTCTAAATGCAATTTATTGCAACTATTCAGTTAGTTTTATTATAAAAAACGTTAAGTTAAATAATAACAAAAAAAGTAATCTATAAAACTGGAGGCCAAAATTTAAATTTATAGGCATAGGTAGTAAGTTATTACTAATTATCTTAAAAGAAAGAATCTAAAAACAGTAGGAGGGATAGAGGCCCTAAGAAAAGGGATAGATGCCCTTAGGGGCATCTGTCCCTTTGGGTACGGTTAGATGCCTGCGGGGCAACTGTCCTTTTGCGTAGGTATAGATGCCTTTTCATTTTTTGGCTAAAATTATTATTATAAAGTTATTATAAACACCTAGGAATATAGTTAATTTATCAGTCTTTTGATGTAACACAGGTTGGGTTTATGAATATAGCCATTTCAAAAGTTAGGCCTCATCGGATACTTACGTTTAAAACTTTCGCGTATTTTTTCGGTCCGGTTCGAACATCTGGGATCACAAACACTGAGCGCATGCGTTCCGCGCGGCTCCCTGCGGGGGACGGAGGTAAATAGCGCGTGCGCTTCTTTTAAAAGTATTATTTTTTTGATGCGACATTTGGAAGTTAGGTTTTTAGGAAGTAGGGCACATGTCCCTTCGCGTCATCTAACCCGACTTTACCCTAAGGCTAAAAAACGCAAAAGAAAACATTTTTTACGCTTTAGCAATATAGGTCAGGTGCGCGCAACCCTTTCGTAGCGTGGGAGTGTAATTTTTTTCGATCAGGTGATGTTTTGTGCAAGGGTTTTTTGCGTGACATAAAAGTGTTTGCGATAATTTGTTCCCACATTCTAAATGCGAACGGGGAAGTGATGACAGTTATATGGATTATTCGATCGATTTACAACGGTTTTGCCAGAATAAAGGTTCAGGAAAAATATAGTTTTTATTCAGAGAACACATTTTATAGCGTTGTGCTGCGGGCACAGGAAAATGATTAAAAAGAGCGTCACGGACTGACCTAATTAACATTAAACTCCATACGAGTGCCTATTTCTGTATCGGACATCAATATTGCCCGTTTGAATTAAATAATAGGTAATCGACTAGCCACATATAAAACTAAGCAATAAATCTGCATTGCGGCTACAATCGTAATGATTATTATTAAAAATGTATTGTATAGTAATAACTGGTATTGTAAGTAGGAAGGTATTATTCGATACAATATGCTTTATCTAACTAGGTATACCTATAAAATGCGAATTGTGCATTGCCACAGTAAAGTATTTGCTGATTCTTAGGTCGCGTCAAGCGTATAAGTATTTTTGGGTCGATTGCAAGAAAACGTACATAGTTTAGGGCTATGATTAAAAAAAACTTGACGTCATATTTTTGTGTTAAGTAGGTACGTAGTTACCCGTATAGTTTGTATGACTAACCTTCATAGCACAATCGAAAGGATACCGATTTATGTTTTCATTTAGCCGTTCATTACGTATCATATTTTTGAGGACAGCCTTTTGGCTTATTGGTAAGTACGATAGGGTACCTACCTATTTAACTACTTAAGTACCCAGTAAAGAAAGGTAGTAGGCAACTAATGTTATTATGTTGCTGGTGTTAGGACCTCATGCAGGGTCCGCCCGGATAGCTACCACCGTCTTACGCGTGTTTGCACTGCTGTGTTTAGGCTTGGGGGTAAGATAGCCGGTGTAATTACTGGCATGGCAATCCGTCTAAGTCCTCAGGGTAGGCAGCGCATATGCGATTTTTTTATCACTATCCCCCTTATTCATAAACGTTTCCTAAATTAACAAGCCGCTAATAATTGTTTGTCCCTTTTGCTCTTATGGACACATTGTTAAGACCGAAAAGGACAAACAATTATTAGCGGCTTGTTAAGTTAGCAAACGTTTATGAATAAGGGGGTATGTCCATGGGCCTCAGTTCCTGCTTTCCATCAGGTGGGCTAAGAGCTCAATTGTCTACCTTCGTCACATAAAAAAAAAGTTGTTAATATCACCGTCGAGTGAATTACGCATGTAAAGACTGTAATAAAGGTTACTGATATTATTGTTAACTTTGACAAGATGTGTAATCACGAGTTCATGAAGGTAGTCCCGTCTGATATAAGAAACGCCAAGGTTAATTAACACAGTCTCTTATCTGTGTTTATTTGTTTTGCCGCAGCAGAACTTTGAATTCGTTACGTATTTATTTATTCATATGAGCCACATTTGACTAAATTAAATTTGTGAACAAACAATAAGTAATATTTTCTAAGCTATTTGTATTGTAGGAAAATCTATCTATCTAAAGAATTTTTATTTTTTTAATTTTCCTAATGCTCAAAAATATTGTGTCCTACTACTAATCCTCGCTCAAATTGTGTGCATATCTCAAGACAATACATATTTTTTTGAATTATAACTAACGTGAGACTCAAACATATTTAAATATTTATCAAACGGGTTACTCACGTAATTTAAGTCGATAATTGCTCAATGAGGGTAGTTTTCCTCCTTCGCCGCCCCTGGCCAGCACCCGCTCTAGCAGAGCGCAAGTCCGCAGTACACGTCGGTCTTTACTCTTTAGTCGCGGGTACTCCATGATGAGGATCCTCTAAATGGATCGAAACATGTCGAGCAATTATCGACTTACTTAATTTGAGTAACGTTTGATAAATATTCAATACATATTTAATAATAATAAGTTAACCAATACGGTTACCAGTTATTATTGCCTTTTTTCTAAATAGTGACCAAATCGTCGCCATACCACATGCCGTCAGTGTAGCATTGGCTACAACAGAAGTAACTAAAGCATCTGGTGATAACTACCCTCACCCTTTAATGATTGATAATGATTCAATGATTATATTAATGACGGTGTGTAGGATCGTTTGAGACGACCGCGTCCGCTCGCTGATCGAAAGAGGTAATGGCCTTAGTCAAAATATATTTGCTGAAAGAATAATGAGAGTTCACAGCGGGGGCGGGCCGGAAATAACATTCGCAGTGAAACGCGACTTCCGGTGCCGTCATAATGCATGCCTGACATTTTAATATCTACCCCTAATGTGCACAAAAAGTGCATAAAGGATTGTGTAATCTAACTCAATCAAACACTCATATGTTATGCAAGGTGGTGGCAGGTAAATGTATTCCCGTTGTCGAAGAGGGTCACAAGTGCAATAAAGTGCATTACAAAAAATATTTAGGTATTTATTTCATGTTCCCCAATAGAAACTCGTTTACAACTAAAATCTTGGAGATTGGAAAGGATTTATATACCAGGACTACTACTGTGAAAATAGAAATTCGTAAATTTAGAGGATTTTTCTGTCACTCCAACGAAGGCGTCATTAGAGTGAGAGAGACAAATACTCGAAATTTGCGAATTTCGAAGTTCGGGGTAGGGCGGCAAGCACTAAATATCAGGCCTACTATCAAGAACTTCGATTCGAAATTCGTAAATTTCGACGTTTTGTCTATGACACTCCGACTACGAAATTTGCTAACTACAAAGTTCGCGGTAAGCCTACAGCAGTATTTATATTTACCTTTCTAATGTAATTTCATTACTTTTAAGTATTTTTTCTAGTGACCAGTGAAGAAATTGCGTTATACGTTCAGTGTTCTGGAGCGATCGCCGAGGATAATGATTATGTTTTCTTATGATGCTAGATAATGATTATGTTTTATGTTTTCTTTTATACCAGCTACACTACATGGTCTATTTTTTTCCCCTCACTAGCTCGTAAAGTGCTCGTTTATCCTTTAATACGAACGTGTAAAAACGCATATTATTCACTTGTGTGGCAAAGTGATGACCTTGGAGCGTAGCGCGAAGTAGCAGATAACAAAACGTAAAATGCTCATGGAAATCGTTCCATATTAATGATAATTAAATAATTTGTTTGAGAATTTAGTGTAAAATACAAACCTTTATATAATATGATGATTTTAACACATAAATTCTAAAATTCTATAAGTAACAATTGTTTTAGTGAATGATGATAAGATGACTAGATGCACTCACAAAACGCAGAAAATGTCAACGTCAACATTGTCAATGAATATTATAGGTTATAATCTTTATTTACCGACTCGAACACTCATAAAAATAGTAAACTAAACAACTTTCAGAGTGTTCTGTTATAATTTTGTAAAAATAATGAATAAGAATGATTTAATAATGCATTGGCGTTGGTGTGCAACTACAGGAATGTGTTAAAATCGTGCTGCGTTTACTTTTTCGTGCTATGTTTACTGCGACAAAATCTTGCATTAAATTTATGCATTTGGAAAATTATTATCACTAACCCGATGATGATTGTAATGTGAACAAATAATTACCTTTTTTGAGTTTCCTCGCTATAGTGAGGGGAAAAGTTTTGTGTTACACACGGGTGCAAATGTATTTTACTTCTCGTATGTTAAAACACTCGCTGCGCTCAGGATTCTATTTTAGAACCACTCACTTCACTCGTGGTTCAACTATAGAATCCTTTCGCTTGCTCGTGTTTCAATTTCATACTCGCGGGTAAAATACAACTTTGCACCCTTGTATAACAAATAACTATTAACCATAGAGTTTGCTGTTATTAAAGTTTTTTTGGTGCATAGAAACACTATTTCTTACACATTTGTCATTTTATTATTTTTGTTTAATTGATAACAAATTGATTATATTTTTTGATAATGTGAAGTATTGAATTAAAGAATCTTTGATTTGTTTTATTTCGAATCCGACTAAATATCAAATGCCTAGAATGACCCTTTGTAACGATTTTATTACGATATGGCAACCCCAGTGTCAACTGTCCGAAACATTCAATGCTCATTCAAGTTATTATTTTAGTATTTTGATTTTTCGCAACTGTACCTAATAAAGAACGTCGTTCACACATGCGGAAATATATTAATGACATACTTTCCACACTAATTTCGAAATGTACTATTTCTT
>JALPQI010021889.1:0-17116 GCA_025490895.1 Thaumatotibia leucotreta
CTGCAACCCGTGCCGATTTTCATGCCATTTTCCTATACAAAGTATGAAAATGACCAACATTTTTTTTAGTTTTTTTTTATTTTTTTCTATGGCATTATAATATACTACTGTCTTATAATCATTTTATCATAAAATTAACTTGATGAGAACAGAAAAACAATACATTATTATCAACTTACTGTCTGACTAATTTTTTTCATAGTAATTTGTATGGGAATTTCAGATGAAAGTCGGCACGGGTTCCTGTTACAGGAATGAGCTGATTTTTTTTTTCAGAGTGTTTTGGGGTTATAAAAGCCGATTTAGGGGGTATGCGTTATTCATTTCTAAAATTCGTAAAATAGGGGACACCCTAATACGTATGCCAGCGAGGACCTTGGGGCTCCCGCCTCATGCTCGCGCACGCGGCCTGGCGCGCCAGGGACAGCGACTCCTCGTTCCTGCAGTACCTGTCCCTCGCCGAGCGCGGCTACGAGATCGCAGCCAGCAACGCGGCTTTGTTGCTCGACACCGGTCAGTGCAGTCCCAATCATATATAACTAAAGATACGTATGACGCCAGGGACAGCGACTCCTCGTTCCTGCAGTACCTGTCCCTCGCCGAGCGCGGCTACGAGATCGCAGCCAGCAACGCGGCGTTCCTGCTCGACACCGGTCAGTGCAGTCCCAATCATATATAACTAAAGATACGTATGCCAGCGAGGACCTTGGGGCTCCCGCCTCATGCTCGCGCACGCGGCCTGGCGCGCCAGGGACAGCGACTCCTCGTTCCTGCAGTACCTGTCCCTCGCCGAGCGCGGCTACGAGATCGCAGCCAGCAACGCGGCTTTGTTGCTCGACACCGGTCAGTGCAGTCCCAATCATATATAACTAAAGATACGTATGCCAGCGAGGACCTTGGGGCTCCCGCCTCATGCTCGCGCACGCGGCCTGGCGCGCCAGGGACAGCGACTCCTCGTTCCTGCAGTACCTGTCCCTCGCCGAGCGCGGCTACGAGATCGCAGCCAGCAACGCGGCTTTGTTGCTCGACACCGGTCAGTGCAGTCACAATCATATACAGTGAAACCCCGCTAATACGATTTTTTAGGGACCGGACAAGAAACGCGTCTTAAGCGGGAAAGCGTATTATGCGGGGAGAAGAAATTGCATTGTTTTTGTAAAATTTGTAGTTTCACGGTGAAATGCTTGGTATGATGTATTTTTCACATACATAATGTACATACTTAATTGATTCAGATGCCCCTATTAAACAAATGAAATAAATGAAACAACTTTAATAGAATCAAAAACTTTATCAGTAGGTTGGTCTGTGTAACAAAGTTATCTACAAAGGTGGAAGTCGCTAGAATTCATTTTTCCGGAACAATATTCAATCTGTTTTGTAAAATCATAACTTTTCTGCCTACATCTATAAGTAAATAATGACATAAGTTAATGTAACTTGGGTTACAGATAGCGTATTAAACGGGATAATGAATCGTATTAACCGTGAAAAAATGTAGGAAAACTTTACTAAATTTACAGGGACCGCCATAAAATGGCATTATATGCGGGAAATCGTATTAAACGTGATCGTATTAAGCGGGTTCTACTGTATAACTAAAGATACGTATGCCAGCGAGGACCTTGGGGCTCCCGCCTCATGCTCGCGCACGCGGCCTGGCGCGCCAGGGACAGCGACTCCTCGTTCCTGCAGTACCTGTCCCTCGCCGAGCGCGGCTACGAGATCGCAGCCAGCAACGCGGCTTTGTTGCTCGACACCGGTCAGTGCAGTCCCGATCATATATAACTAAAGATACGTATGCCAGCGAGGACCTTGGGGCTCCCGCCTCATGCTCGCGCACGCGGCCTGGCGCGCCAGGGACAGCGACTCCTCGTTCCTGCAGTACCTGTCCCTCGCCGAGCGCGGCTACGAGATCGCAGCCAGCAACGCGGCGTTCCTGCTCGACACCGGTCAGTGCAGTCCCAATCATATATAACTAAAGATACGTATGACGCCAGGGACAGCGACTCCTCGTTCCTGCAGTACCTGTCCCTCGCCGAGCGCGGCTACGAGATCGCAGCCAGCAACGCGGCTTTGTTGCTCGACACCGGTCAGTGCAGTCCCGATCATATATAACTAAAGATACGTATGCCAGCGAGGACCTTGGGGCTCCCGCCTCATGCTCGCGCACGCGGCCTGGCGCGCCAGGGACAGCGACTCCTCGTTCCTGCAGTACCTGTCCCTCGCCGAGCGCGGCTACGAGATCGCAGCCAGCAACGCGGCGTTCCTGCTCGACACCGGTCAGTGCAGTCCCAATCATATATAACTAAAGATACGTATGACGCCAGGGACAGCGACTCCTCGTTCCTGCAGTACCTGTCCCTCGCCGAGCGCGGCTACGAGATCGCAGCCAGCAACGCGGCTTTGTTGCTCGACACCGGTCAGTGCAGTCCCGATCATATATAACTAAAGATACGTATGCCAGCGAGGACCTTGGGGCTCCCGCCTCATGCTCGCGCACGCGGCCTGGCGCGCCAGGGACAGCGACTCCTCGTTCCTGCAGTACCTGTCCCTCGCCGAGCGCGGCTACGAGATCGCAGCCAGCAACGCGGCTTTGTTGCTCGACACCGGTCAGTGCAGTCCCAATCATATATAACTAAAGATCAATGATATATAAGTAAAGATACGTTATACTCTAACAAAATGAGCGAAATAAATACTTCACATCATACACCTACGATTTATTGACAGTTGACATACACCCATCCTCATACTTCAAAATGCGTAAAAGAGATGGCAAAATACATATACTCGTATTTAATAAATAAAAAAGAGACAACTAGCATTTGACGATTGCGCGTGCATTCTTAAGGTTGTTATTGATCAACATTGTTTTATCTTTGTTACTCTTGATCTTAAAGAGTATAAGCTTGTCTTTTTCTCGAAGTCAGTCAAAAACGTCAAAATGGCGTCCTATTTATTTTCAATAAATAGTAAAATTGAAAAAAATATATAATTCAGTTTAATTGCGCGATGATGTGTGATGTTAAGGGCATTTTTGCATTTTATTTCGTAGTTTTCACTATTGTATAACATAAAATGACATTTTAGGGCGCAGTTGACGTGATTTGCGAGAACTGGGCAGTGGTACACACCTCTCGGTGGTCTGGGTAGAACTAAGAGCGATTGTTAGAATTATCACAATCTGCGCGCTTCAATTTTAGAGCCGGTGTGACATATCTTTACTTATTATATCATTGCTAAAGATACGTATGCCAGCGAGGACCTTGGGGCTCCCGCCTCATGCTCGCGCACGCGGCCTGGCGCGCCAGGGACAGCGACTCCTCGTTCCTGCAGTACCTGTCCCTCGCCGAGCGCGGCTACGAGATCGCAGCCAGCAACGCGGCTTTGTTGCTCGACACCGGTCAGTGCAGTCCCAATCATATATAACTAAAGATACGTATGCCAGCGAGGACCTTGGGGCTCCCGCCTCATGCTCGCGCACGCGGCCTGGCGCGCCAGGGACAGCGACTCCTCGTTCCTGCAGTACCTGTCCCTCGCCGAGCGCGGCTACGAGATCGCAGCCAGCAACGCGACTTTCCTGCTCGACACCGGTCAGTGCAGTCCCAATCATATATAACTAAAGATACGTATGCCAGCGAGGACCTTGGGGCTCCCGCCTCATGCTCGCGCACGCGGCCTGGCGCGCCAGGGACAGCGACTCCTCGTTCCTGCAGTACCTGTCCCTCGCCGAGCGCGGCTACGAGATCGCAGCCAGCAACGCGGCTTTGTTGCTCGACACCGGTCAGTGCAGTCCCGATCATATATAACTAAAGATACGTATGACGCCAGGGACAGCGACTCCTCGTTCCTGCAGTACCTGTCCCTCGCCGAGCGCGGCTACGAGATCGCAGCCAGCAACGCGGCTTTGTTGCTCGACACCGGTCAGTGCAGTCCCGATCATATATAACTAAAGATACGTATGACGCCAGGGACAGCGACTCCTCGTTCCTGCAGTACCTGTCCCTCGCCGAGCGCGGCTACGAGATCGCAGCCAGCAACGCGGCGTTCCTGCTCGACACCGGTCAGTGCAGTCCCAATCATATATAACTAAAGATACGTATGCCAGCGAGGACCTTGGGGCTCCCGCCTCATGCTCGCGCACGCGGCCTGGCGCGCCAGGGACAGCGACTCCTCGTTCCTGCAGTACCTGTCCCTCGCCGAGCGCGGCTACGAGATCGCAGCCAGCAACGCGGCTTTGTTGCTCGACACCGGTCAGTGCAGTCCCGATCATATATAACTAAAGATACGTATGACGCCAGGGACAGCGACTCCTCGTTCCTGCAGTACCTGTCCCTCGCCGAGCGCGGCTACGAGATCGCAGCCAGCAACGCGGCTTTGTTGCTCGACACCGGTCAGTGCAGTCCCGATCATATATAACTAAAGATACGTATGACGCCAGGGACAGCGACTCCTCGTTCCTGCAGTACCTGTCCCTCGCCGAGCGCGGCTACGAGATCGCAGCCAGCAACGCGGCGTTCCTGCTCGACACCGGTCAGTGCAGTCCCGATCATATATAACTAAAGATCAATGATATATAAGTAAAGATACGTTATACTCTAACAAAATGAGCGAAATAAATACTTCACATCATACACCTAAGATTTATTGACAGTTGACATACACCCATCTTCATACTTCAAAATGCGTAAAAGAGATGGCAAAATACATATACTCGTATTTAATAAATAAAAAAGAGACAACTAGCATTTGACGATTGCGCGTGCATTCTTAAGGTTGTTATTGATAAACATTGTTTTATCTTTGTTACTCTTGATCTTAAAGAGCATAAGCTTGTCTTTTTCTCGAAGTCAGTCAAAAACGTCAAAATGGCGTCCTATTTATTTTCAATAAATAGTAAAATTGAAAAAAATATATAATTCAGTTTAATTGCGCGATGATGTGTGATGTTAAGGGCATTTTTGCATTTTATTTCGTAGTTTTCACTATTGTATAACATAAAATGACATTTTAGGGCGCAGTTGACGTGATTTGCGAGAACTGGGCAGTGGTACACACCTCTCGGTGGTCTGGGTAGAACTAAGAGCGATTGTTAGAATTATCACAATCTGCGCGCTTCAATTTTAGAGCCGGTGTGACATATCTTTACTTATTATATCATTGCTAAAGATACGTATGCCAGCGAGGACCTTGGGGCTCCCGCCTCATGCTCGCGCACGCGGCCTGGCGCGCCAGGGACAGCGACTCCTCGTTCCTGCAGTACCTGTCCCTCGCCGAGCGCGGCTACGAGATCGCAGCCAGCAACGCGGCGTTCCTGCTCGACACCGGTCAGTGCAGTCCCGATCATATATAACTAAAGATACGTATGCCAGCGAGGACCTTGGGGCTCCCGCCTCATGCTCGCGCACGCGGCCTGGCGCGCCAGGGACAGCGACTCCTCGTTCCTGCAGTACCTGTCCCTCGCCGAGCGCGGCTACGAGATCGCAGCCAGCAACGCGGCTTTGTTGCTCGACACCGGTCAGTGCAGTCCCAATCATATATAACTAAAGATACGTATGCCAGCGAGGACCTTGGGGCTCCCGCCTCATGCTCGCGCACGCGGCCTGGCGCGCCAGGGACAGCGACTCCTCGTTCCTGCAGTACCTGTCCCTCGCCGAGCGCGGCTACGAGATCGCAGCCAGCAACGCGGCGTTCCTGCTCGACACCGGTCAGTGCAGTCCCAATCATATATAACTAAAGATACGTATGCCAGCGAGGACCTTGGGGCTCCCGCCTCATGCTCGCGCACGCGGCCTGGCGCGCCAGGGACAGCGACTCCTCGTTCCTGCAGTACCTGTCCCTCGCCGAGCGCGGCTACGAGATCGCCGCCAGCAACGCGGCTTTGTTGCTCGACACCGGTCAGTGCAGTCCCGATCATATATAACTAAAGATACGTATGCCAGCGAGGACCTTGGGGCTCCCGCCTCATGCTCGCGCACGCGGCCTGGCGCGCCAGGGACAGCGACTCCTCGTTCCTGCAGTACCTGTCCCTCGCCGAGCGCGGCTACGAGATCGCAGCCAGCAACGCGGCTTTGTTGCTCGACACCGGTCAGTGCAGTCCCAATCATGTATAACTAAAGATCAATGATATATAAGTAAAGATACGTTATACTCTAACAAAATGAGCGAAATAAATACTTCACATCATACACCTACGATTTATTGACAGTTGACATACACCCATCTTCATACTTCAAAATGCGTAAAAGAGATGGCAAAATACATATACTCGTATTTAATAAATAAAAAAGAGACAACTGGCATTTGACGATTGCGCGTGCATTCTTAAGGTTGTTATTGATAAACATTGTTTTATCTTTGTTACTCTTGATCTTAAAGAGCATAAGCTTGTCTTTTTCTCGAAGTCAGTCAAAAACGTCAAAATGGCGTCCTATTTATTTTCAATAAATAGTAAAATTGAAAAAAATATATAATTCAGTTTAATTGCGCGATGATGTGTGATGTTAAGGGCATTTTTGCATTTTATTTCGTAGTTTTCACTATTGTATAACATAAAATGACATTTTAGGGCGCAGTTGATGTGATTTGCGAGAACTGGGCAGTGGTACACACCTCTCGGTGGTCTGGGTAGAACTAAGAGCGATTGTTAGAATTATCACAATCTGCGCGCTTCAATTTTAGAGCCGGTGTGACATATCTTTACTTATTATATCATTGCTAAAGATACGTATGCCAGCGAGGACCTTGGGGCTCCCGCCTCATGCTCGCGCACGCGGCCTGGCGCGCCAGGGACAGCGACTCCTCGTTCCTGCAGTACCTGTCCCTCGCCGAGCGCGGCTACGAGATCGCAGCCAGCAACGCGGCGTTCCTGCTCGACACCGGTCAGTGCAGTCCCAATCATATATAACTAAAGATACGTATGACGCCAGGGACAGCGACTCCTCGTTCCTGCAGTACCTGTCCCTCGCCGAGCGCGGCTACGAGATCGCAGCCAGCAACGCGGCGTTCCTGCTCGACACCGGTCAGTGCAGTCCCAATCATATATAACTAAAGATACGTATGACGCCAGGGACAGCGACTCCTCGTTCCTGCAGTACCTGTCCCTCGCCGAGCGCGGCTACGAGATCGCAGCCAGCAACGCGGCTTTGTTGCTCGACACCGGTCAGTCAGTCCCAATCATATATAACTAAAGATACGTATGCCAGCGAGGACAGCGGGGCTCCCGTACGATACGTACCTAGTACAGTAAAGTTACGTTATACTCTAACAAAATGAGCGGAACTAAGTAATACTTCACAGCAATACATCTACAATTTATCGACAGTTGACATACCTTCTTACCTGCTTCAATATGCGTAAAAGAGAAGACAAAATAAATATACTTAGTTTTCCTAGAACAAAGAACAAGATATAGATTTAAACTTTCACGATTATCTCACATATTTTAACGACAAAGTTTGTTGTACACTGTACAGCGTGGATTGCACCAAACCATCTGTCAACGTTAAATCGTTCACTAAAATCAATTGTTAAAAAGTTTCATAATGATCTGCTACGTAATGTTGATCAGCCTGTCAAGTGTGGTTGGTGGAAATCACCCTTTATGCTCACGTTTGAAAACTTACGGCTCGGCGACGAATATGCGAGATTTGAGGCGCGACAAGCGTTTTTCCTAATTATTGCGTGTGATCCAACTAACCACCGCGAGTTACGCATATCGACCGCGTAATGAAAAGAATCGGGCGCGACCGTGGCCAAGCCTATACAGCCTACGAACAAATAAAACATAGAAGCCGCACGCCATACTAAATCGCCTTTCAAAAATGGTCATGTATTTTAGTTGACAAGTGACCCTCTTCAATTAATTTCAATGTTGACCTATAAAAACTTAAACCGCCATTAAAAATAGTTGTGATTTGTCCATCAAAGTGTTGATTGGCTATATTCTACAAACATTTGTCAAAGATGTTGCGGCGAAATATGCGCGGTATTAAGAAAAGCGCTATGTCCTGCCCATCTTGTCACAATTGAACAATTGTGTTTGGAGGCATTTTTGAGCTGGTGTTAGACGTCCGTGTTATACAGGGTGGCTCATTCAAATCGGTCAGTATGGGAAAGTCTGAAACTATAAGACATAGGAAGATTTGTTCTTAGGAACCATGTCATTGATTTTGATAATAAGGAAAATATGAAAAAAAAAAAATTTTTTCTTAAGATTTACACAATAAACAACTAGTAAAACTAAATTTAAGTGCGTGAAAACAATGAATTCCATTCATTTTAGACATCATGTTTCTTAGAGACATTTACTGCTTAAGACCTACACAAACGATATGTGAATAGAAATAGTGTATGTTTATCTTTTCAAAACAACCGGGTTCGATTCCCTAGCTGGGTACAGTTTTTTTTTTTTTCAAATATATGAATTCAGTATTCCTTTTTATTAAAATCGGTGACGGGGTTCCTAAGAGCAAATCTTCGTATGTCTTATAGTTTCAGACTTTCCCATACTGACCGATTTGAATGGGCCACCCTGTATACGGTCGCACATTTTACCGAAATCCTCAAAGCGAGTTTTCTAGGTTAGGATTAGACAAATACCTATAAAATAATTCGTTCCATAGTAAATTGTATTGTGTCCTACAGGAGAAGTGAGCCTGTTCCCGGAAGAGGAACGCTACCGGCGTGCCCTGCAGCTGTGGGGCCGCGCCGCCGCTCAAGGGTACTCCGCCGCCCGGGTCAAGCTCGGTGACTATCATTACTACGGGCAAGGCACCCATCGGGACTTAGAGGCTGCTGCCCACCACTACAGGTACTGTCTTACAGATCCTAGCCTCTAAATAGCGCTGTCGGTCTGTGGGGCCGCGCCGCCGCTCAAGGGTACTCCGCCGCCCGGGTCAAACTCGGCGACTACCATTACTACGGGCAAGGCACCCATCGGGACTTAGAGGCTGCTGCTCACCACTACAGGTACTGTCTTACAGATCCTAGCCTCTAAATAGCGCTGTCGGTCTGTGCAAGCTCGGCGACTACCATTACTACGGGCAAGGCACCCATCGGGACTTAGAGGCTGCTGCTCACCACTACAGGTACTGTCTTACAGATCCTAGCCTCTAAATAGCGCTGTCGGTCTGTGGGGCCGCGCCGCCGCTCAAGGGTACTCCGCCGCCCGGGTCAAGCTCGGCGACTATCACTACTACGGGCAAGGCACCCATCGGGACTTAGAGGCTGCTGCCCACCACTACAGGTACTGTCTTACAGATCATCATCATCAGCCTATCATAGTCCACTGCTGGACGTAGGCCTCTCCTATTAACTATGCGTATAGACGCATTAGGAGGTAAATGCCCATAATCGCCAAGCGGATTGGCGATCGCAGTAATGTGTCCAATATGATGACTCTACTGCCCATCATCAATATTTTACCAAATAATGGTCAGTGACACTTCAATCTTTTAGTCGACTCTTACGACACCCGAAGGAGGAGTTGGGGTGGTGACAAATGTATTCTTACTGCCGTCACCACACGGCTGGTCTTACAGATCCTAGTCCCTAAAGTGCGCTGTCGGTCTGTGAACTTTCAAATTACACTTTTCTGCTGCGTAGCATGAGAGCGCTGGACTATTATCACGCCTATAGAGGACGCTTCGGGCCTTCGGCTCTGCTCACCACTACAGGTACTGTCTTACAGATCCTAACCTCTAAATAGCGCTGTCGGTCTGTGGGGCCGCGCCGCCGCTCAAGGGTACTCCGCCGCCCGGGTCAAACTCGGCGACTACCATTACTACGGGCAAGGCACCCATCGGGATTTAGAGGCTGCTGCCCACCACTACAGGTACTGTCTTACAGATCCTAGACTCTAAATAGCGCTGTCGGTCTGTGCAAGCTCGGCGACTACCATTACTACGGGCAAGGCACCCATCGGGATTTAGAGGCTGCTGCCCACCACTACAGGTACTGTCTTACAGATCCTAGCCTCTAAATAGCGCTGTCGGTCTGTGGGGCCGCGCCGCCCCTTTTAAGAGAGGTCATTGATGCTGACGTGTTCAATGACAAATGGTCAACTTTAATGAAAGCAGTTGACATTTACCTGAATAATTCTCTGACATAAATATTTTATACTTTCTTCATTTACTTAATTTACAATGTTCATTTTACTTTAATTTTTATATATTGACATGTCCAATTATTGTTTTGTGATAAATCTGTGTTTTGTGCAATTTATAACGCATGTGTTTTGTATGTTTAATATGTATGTTTAGCATTGTGGGTACTTTGGGTCCCCTGTAAACTCACAATGTACTTTAAAATAAAATAAACAAAATTACTACGGGCAAGGCACCCATCGGGACTTAGAGGCTGCTGCCCACCACTACAGGTACTGTCTTACAGATCCTAGCCTCTAAATAGCGCTGTCGGTCTGTGGGGCCGCGCCGCCGCCCGGGTCAAGCTCGGGACTACCATTACTACGGGCAAGGCACCCATCGGGACTTAGAGGCTGCTGCTCACCACTACAGGTACTGTTTTACAGATCAGCCTATCATAGTCCACTGCTGGACGTAGGCCTCTCCTATTAACTATGCATATAGACGCATTAGGAGGTAAATGCCCATAATCGCCAAGCGGATTGGCGATCGCAGTAATGTGTCCACTATGATGACGCTGCTGCCCATCATCAATATTTTGTCAAATAATGGTCAGCGACATTTCAATCTCTTAGTCGACTCTTACGACACCCGAAGGAGGAGTTGGGGTGGTGACAAATGTATTCTTACTGCCGTCACCACACGGCTGGTCTTACAGATCCTAGTCCCTAAAGTGCGCTGTCGGTCTGTGAACTTTCAAATTACACTTTTCTGCTGCGTAGCATGAGAGCGCTGGACTATTATCACGCCTATAGAGGACGCTTCGGGCCTTCGGCTCTGCTCACCACTACAGGTACTGTCTTACAGATCCTCATCATCAGCCTATCATAGTCCACTGCTGGACGTAGGACTCTCTTATTAACTATGCGTATAGACGCATTAGGAGGTAAATACCCATAATCGCCAAGCGGATTGGCAATCGCAGTAATGTGTCCAATATGATGACTCTGCTGCCCATCATCAATATTTTACCAAATAATGGTCAGTGACACTTTAATCCCTTAGTCGACTCTTACGACACCCGAAGGAGGAGTTGGGGTGGTGACAAATGTATTCTTACTGCCGTCACCACACGGCTGGTCTTACAGATCCTAGTCCCTAAAGTGCGCTGTCGGTCTGTGAACTTTCAAATTACACTTTTCTGCTGCGTAGCATGAGAGCGCTGGACTATTATCACGCCTATAGAGGACGCTTCGGGCCTTCGGCTCTGCTCACCACTACAGGTACTGTCTTGCAGATCCTAGCCTCTAAATAGCGCTGTCGGTCTGTGGGGCCGCGCCGCCGCTCAAGGCTACTCCGCCGAACGGGTCAAGCTCGGCGACTACCATTACTACGGGCAAGGCACCCATCGGGACTTAGAGGCTGCTGCCCACCACTATAGGTACTGTCTTACAGATCCTAGCCTCTAAATAGCGCTGTCGGTCTGTGAGTTTTCATATTAGATTTTTCCGCTGCGTAGCATGAGAGCGCTGGACTACTATCACGCCTATAGAGGACGCTTCGGGCCTTCGGCTCTACGCGGATCTCGGCCTTCGGGTGATTATTTAGATACTGGGGTGGTTGAACGCTTAGTAGCTTAATTTTCTCGGAGCTCGGCCTTCGGCCTCGCTTTAAATTACTTGGACGTTACGCGCTTAGGCCCACGGGGTGAAGCTCCGGGCCTTCAGCCCTCTCGCCCATAATTACTGAGGTTGCGGACCCCCTTGAACCCCGGGAATGAAGAATCGGGCCTTCGGCCTTCGCGGGGTCGGCCTTCGGCCTCCCCGCATGAAGCTCACCCTTTGGGCTCGCTTTACTTACTCGGGATTTTGAATTTTTATTCCGGAATGCCGCCATTTTAAATTTTTTCCTACAGATTATCAATCCTGAACCCACAACATTTTTTTGTGTGCAAAAAATGCAAACCAACCAACTAAAATACCGCGAACTTCGAAATTCGCAAATTTCGAGGACATTTGTCTCTGTCATACTGACTTTTTCGTTAGAGTGACAAAGACAAATCCCCGAAATTGACGAATTTCGAAGTTCGCGGTAGTAGACCTGCATACGACACTAACATAATACTTATAATTACAGGATAGCCTCAGAACAGCTCCACAACGCACAAGCCACGTTCAACCTAGGCTACATGCACGAACGCGGTCTAGGCCTCACGCAAGACCTGCACCTAGCTAAGCGCTGCTATGACCTAGCGGCTGACACCTCTCCCGACGCTCGGCTGCCCACGGCGCTGGCGTTGGCCAGGCTTAACGCTGAAGCTGCCATTACTAAGCTAACTAATGTGAGTAGAATAGTCAATTACAGGATAGCCTCAGAACAGCTGCACAAGGCACAAGCCTTCAACCTAGGCTAACGCTGAAGCTGCCATTACTAAGCTAACTAATGTGAGTAGAATAGTAAATTACAGGATAGCTTCAGAGCAGCTTAGCGTTGAAAATGTCGGAAAAAATCAATTTCTTTTTTTCTGTTTTTTTCGGGATTTTACAGAAATAATCAATGTCACTGTCACTTCTTTCCATCTATTTCAATTGACTTTTCCTAGATGACATCGCATTCTCTTGGTATAAGTGAAAATTAGACCTAATTTACATTGGTTTAGAATAAAAAATTAAAGTGGGAAATTTCATAGATTTCTTCAAAAAAATCCCGGAAAAAAACGAGTTGTTTGGAAAGAAACGGGATTTAATCCGGAAATTTTCAACGCTAGAGCAGCTCCACAAGGCACAAGCCTTCAACCTAGGCTACATGCACGAACGCGGTCTAGGCCTCACGCAAGACCTGCACCTAGCTAAGCGCTGCTATGACCTAGCGGCTGACACCTCTCCCGACGCTCGGCTGCCCACGGCGCTGGCGTTGGCCAGGCTTAACGCTGAAGCTGCCATTACTAAGCTAACTAATGTGAGTAGAATAGTCAATTACAGGATAGATTCAGAACAGTTCCACAAGGCACAAGCCTTCAACCTAGGCTAACGCTGAAGCTGCCATTACTAAGCTAACTAATGTGAGTAGAATAGTAAATTACAGGATAGCTTCAGAGCAGCTTAGCGTTGAAAATGTCGGAAAAAATCAAATGTTTTTTCGGGAATGTATGAAAAATTCTTTTTTTACGTTTTTTTCGGGATTTTACAGAAATAATCAATGTCACTGTCACTTCTTACCATCTATTCCAATTGACGTTTCCTCGGTGACATCGCATTCTCCTGGTATAAGTGAAAATTAGAAATCTGGAAAAAACGAGCTGTTTGGAAAGAAACGGGATTTAATCCGGAAATTTTCAACGCTAGAGCAACTCACAAGCCACAAGCCTTCAACCTAGGCTACATGCACGAACGCGGTCTAGGCCTCACGCAAGACCTGCACCTAGCTAAGCGCTGCTATGACCTAGCGGCTGACACCTCTCCCGACGCTCGGCTGCCCACGGCGCTGGCGTTGGCCAGGCTTAACGCTGAAGCTGCCATTACTAAGCTAACTAATGTGAGTAGAATAGTAAATTACAGGATAGCTTCAGAGCAGCTTAGCGTTTAAAATGTCGGAAAAAATCAAATGTTTTTTTCGGGAATGTTTGAAAAATTAGTTTTTTCGGGTTTTTACAGAAATAATCAATGTTACTGTCTCTTCTTTCCATCTATTTCAATTGACTTTTCCTCGATGACATCGCATTCTCCTGGTATAAGTGAAAATTAGACCTAATTTACATTGGTTTAGAATTCAAAATTAAAGTGCAAAATTTCTTGATTATTTTGAAAAAATCCGGAAAAAAACGAGCTGTTTGGAGAGAAACGGGATTTAATCCGGAAATTTTCAACGCTAGAGCAGCCCCACAAGGCACAAGCCTTCAACCTAGGCTACATGCACGAACGCGGTCTAGGCCTCACGCAAGACCTGCACCTAGCTAAGCGCTGCTATGACCTAGCGGCTGACACCTCTCCCGACGCTCGGCTGCCCACGGCGCTGGCGTTGGCCAGGCTTAACGCTGAAGCTGCCATTACTAAGCTAACTAATGTGAGTAGAATAGTAAATTACAGGATAGCCCCAGAACAGCTGCACAAGGCACAAGCCTTCAACCTAGGTTAACGCTGAAGCTGCCATCACTAAGCTAACTAATGTGAGTAGAATAGTAAATTACAGGATAGCTTCAGAGCAGCTTAGCGTTGAAAATGTCGAAAAAAATCATTTTTTTTCTATTGTTTTCGGGATTTTACAGAAATAATCAATGTCACTGTCACTTCTTTCCGTCTATTTCAATTGACGTTTCCTCGATGACATCGCATTCTCCTGGTATAAGTGAAAATTAGACCTAATTTACATTGGTTTAGAATCAAAAATTAAAGTGGAAAATTTCATTGTTGTTTTTTAATCCGGAAAAAAACGAGCTGTTTGGAAAGAAACGGGATTTAATCCGGAAATTTTCAACGCTAGAGCAGCTCTAAGGCACAAGCCTTCAACCTAGGCTACATGCACGAACGCGGTCTAGGCCTCACGCAAGACCTGCACCTAGCTAAGCGCTGCTATGACCTAGCGGCTGACACCTCTCCCGACGCTCGGCTGCCCACGGCGCTGGCGTTGGCCAGGCTTAACGCTGAAGCTGCCATTACTAAGCTAACTAATGTGAGTAGAATAGTAAATTACAGGATAGCTTCAGAGCAGCTTAGCGTTGAAAATGTCGGAAAAATCAAATGTTTTTTCGGGAATATATGAAAAATTCGTTTTTTTTTCCGTTTTTTTTTCGGGATTTTACTGAAATAATTAATGTCACTGTCACATCTTTCCATCCATTTCAATCAGAGTTGGGCAAAAAGTAATATGATTACTTCCGTAAATTACATTTGTATGTTATTTGTAAGTAACCGGAAGGAGTAATCATATTACCTTTTGCCCAACTCTGATTTCAATTGACTTTTCTTCGATTACATCGCATTCTCCTGATATAAGTGAAAATTAGACCTATTTTACATTGGTTTAGAATTCGAAATTAAAGTGGAAAATTTCATTGATTTTTTTTTAATCCGGAAAAAACGAGCTGTTTGAAAAGAAACGGGATTTAATCCGGAAATTTTCAACGCTAGAGCAGCTCTAAGGCACAAGCCTTCAACCTAGGCTACATGCACGAACGCGGTCTAGGCCTCACGCAAGACCTGCACCTAGCTAAGCGCTGCTATGACCTAGCGGCTGACACCTCTCCCGACGCTCGGCTGCCCACGGCGCTGGCGTTGGCCAGGCTTAACGCTGAAGCTGCCATCACTAAGCTAACTAATGTGAGTAGAATAGTAAATTACAGGATAGCTTCAGAGCAGCTTAGCGTTGAAAATTTCGGAAAAAACAATTTCTTTATTTCTGATTTTTTCGGGATTTTACAGAAATAATCAATGTCACTGTCACTTCTTTCCTTCTATTTCAATTGACTTTTCCTCGATGACGTCGCATTCTCCTGGAATAAGTGAAAATTAGAGCTAATTTACTTTGGTTTAGAATTCAAAATTAAAGTGGAAAATTTCATTGATTTTTTTTTAATCCGGAAATAAAACGAGCTTTTTGGAAAGAAACGGGATTTAATCCGGAAATTTTCAACGCTAGAGCAGCTTGACAAGGCACAAGCCTTCAACCTAGGCTACATGCACGAACGCGGTCTAGGCCTCACGCAAGACCTGCACCTAGCTAAGCGCTGCTATGACCTAGCGGCTGACACCTCTCCCGACGCTCGGCTGCCCACGGCGCTGGCGTTGGCCAGGCTTAACGCTGAAGCTGCCATTACTAAGCTAACTAATGTGAGTAAAATAGTACATTACAGGATAGCTTCAGAGCAGCTTAGCGTTGAAAATGTCGGAAAAAATCAAATGTTTTTTTCGGGAATGTATGAAAAATTCTTTTTTTACGTTTTTTTCGGGATTTTACAGAAATAATCAATGTCACTGTCACTTCTTTACATCTATTTCAATTGACTTTTCCTAGATGACATCGCGTTCTCCTGGTATAAGTGTAAATTAGACCCAATTTACATTGGCTTAGAATTACAAATTAAAGTGGGAAATTTCATAGATTTTTTTTAAGAAATCCCGGAAATAATCACTGTCACTGTAACTTCTTTCCATCTATTTCAATTGACTTTTCCTCGATGACATCGCATTCTCTTGGTATAAGTGAAAATTAGACCTAATTTACATTGGTTTAGAATAAAAAATTAAAGTGGGAAATTTCATAGATTTTTTTAAAGAAATCACGGAAATAATCACTGTCACTGTAACTTCTTTCCATCTACATATTTCAATTGACGTTTCCTAGATGACATCGCATTCTCCTGGTATAAGTGAAAATTAGACCTAATTTACATTGGTTTAGAATTAAAAATTAAAGTGGGAAATTTAATTGATTTTTTTGAAAAAATCCAGAAAGAAACGGGATTTAATACGGAAATTTTCAACGCTAGAGCAGCTCCACAAGGCACAAGCCTTCAACCTAGGCTACATGCACGAGCGCGGTCTAGGCCTCACGCAAGACCTGCACCTAGCTAAGCGCTGCTATGACCTAGCGGCTGACACCTCTCCCGACGCTCGGCTGCCCACGGCGCTGGCGTTGGCCAGGCTTAACGCTGAAGCTGCCATTACTAAGCTAACTAATGTGAGTAAAATAGTAAATTACAGGATAGCTTCAGTATGCTTAGCACATGATTGGCGCGAGAGTATCTCGCCGCGAGATAGTCTATCCGTCCCTCTTTTGTTAACATAGCTAGTGAAGGACGGGAAATCTATCTCGCAGCGACATACTGTCGCGCCAATCATGTGCTAAGCCTGAAGAGCAGCTTAAAGTTGAAAATGTCGGAAAAAATCAAATTTTTTTTTAGGGAATGTATGAAAATTTTGTTTTTTTTTTCGTTTTTTCGGGTTTTTTACAGAAATAATTAATGTCCCTGTCACTTCTTTCCATCTATTTAAATTGACTTTTCCTCGATGACATCGCATTCTCCTGGTATA